>JACCGJ010009153.1:0-17289 GCA_013407085.1 Atriophallophorus winterbourni
GTTGGGAAGATCGGCACTTCTCGTAGTTTAAAAAATTTCATGAATTTTCTCGGTATAATGGAAAAAATATTCGTTTGGGTAAAGGTCATGTTATATAAACTGGGTGTAGGCTGGAATTACTACGCATAAATATATCCAATATGTTTCTGAAAATCCTTTGACTAGATGATTGTACTACATATGACGCGCACCGAATATATGACGAACCGTGCGGTATGTGACTGCCCCTATTGATTTTTGGAAGATTTTATAATTTTTATTCCATATACCTTCCCATCCTATGGTTATTGTCAAGCTTACTGATTTTTATACCTTAAAACTTTCCGAGTTATCCGTTGGAGGGCGGTGTTATGTATAGTTCCCAACAGCTTTTGATTAACATTTTCGGCTGGAGACGTTCCTGATTATGGTAGTGGTGTAGAAAGATCAGGTTAAATCAAGTGGATCAAAGCCTCATCTCAATTACTTTCTTTTGTGAACACATACAGTAACTCTATTTAAGTAATGTGTTTCTTCACATCCCATTCCCTGCACTAACTCTATTTACTTTTACGGGCCATTCCCGAGTTTCTTGTTCACTCTATTTATCGCGACACATTGAACCCTAAGGTCAAACTTCCAAATTTCAAACAGGTTGCACCCTTGATTTCCACAGCTTCAGGAGAATGCCACTGGCCTACATCAAGTTATTTAAATTTCGCAATTCATTTCAATCTTGCAGGTTAATACACAATCAAAACACTTAAATTCTTTATCCATTCTGTGTTAATTAAACGATTTCTATATTCTAATTCGCAAACAAATGCCGCGTCACCGTGTTTTAATTTTCTCCTAGGTCATTTGGGACTTTTTGTTCCATCCCGAGAACGGACCCAAAGCGCATTGTGTTACGTCCGAGGATCTCTCGAAACCAGAATTATATGCAAACGCTCCAAAGGGACTCATTTTAGACTATTATAAACAAAAATGAATCGAATTTTCAAAGTTGTGATAGTGTCTTATTTGATTTCGTATGCTTTTCTCTCATTATTGACAAACATTTTGAAACATTTTGCCATTAATTTGTACTTTCTAATCAAAAGTTAAAATGCAACTTCTCAGCCCAAACAGCCTCACTATGAAATATTGAAATGAGTGAAATAATTGAAGACTTTATATGTGTAAGATACAGTCTTTGTTGTAATCAGCCATTATTGATGGAGAATACTGTTGGCAAATTCCATCCGTCATTTGAGAGATGCGTGGAAAATCCCACTTTTGCCTGATTCTAGACCATACTCAGGTCGAAAATTGTCGGACAGCGACAGTCTAGCGACATGTCAAGTGCATAAACTCATACCCCCTCAATCGTCTCATTGTCATAAAACCGGAAATATTCATGGGACCATTTGGACTCCTCTATCCTTCCCACAAAGTGAATCATATGGTGCAGGATGGGAACCAGGCAACGCGAGCAAACGTGTACAGCGTTTCAATCTTGGAACATGAGATTAACTTGGTCACACAATGATAAATCCTCTCAAGGATTTCAATTACCTTCTGCAGTCATGGAGGGACAACGAAGTAATGGTTTTAAACACATCTTAATATCCAATATGCCGTACAAGAATGGGATCCACGATTAACCCTTTCATGCCTGAATTATTTTCTAACCCGAAGTAAAATATTTTTCTTCGGAAACGAGTTGCCCAGGGGGGGGGGAATAACACAAATAATATAAAAAGTTTGTGATATTCACATAATTGAGAAAATAACAAAATGTAACCAATTGGTTACATCCGGCAGAAGTCATCAGTTTTCAGGCGTCATTTCCTTATGGCACTGCATTGTACTTTTGTGTGATAGCCTCTATAACATGTTTTGTCGTAGGTCAGACACAGAGCTACATCGCATTTTGACACCTCAATTTAGTCAATCCTTTTACACAGTGCTTGCATCTCTTCCGGGTTTTCGAGATGAGCGGAAAATGTCCAACGTTGTCGAAACGGACTGAATTCACTGGGCAAGAGATTTTCCTCATCTTCTGTGCCGGTTGCTGCATGTCTGTTGTAGACCTTGGCCTTCCTCTTGGATTTACGGGCGGAGTCATTAGAGCGATTACTATGTCTCCTTTGAAGTCAGAGAGACACATTCCTGTTGAACTCATGAAATCACAGGTCCTTCGGTATAACAACCAAGCATTTACCACACTCAGATCTAACAGATAGAAAAAATCCTCATGTACCATTTCTTCGACTTGAAATCGGTACGATAAAGTTCGATCAACATATTGCACAAATCGACCCCCCATGAATTTGTTATATTCTTTTACAACGAAAGGTCTACCAACTTCTACATATGACTTCTGTTTTCGATCCCATCTCATCACTGTATCAGCCGGTTCTATTCCCGCATATGAAGAAAGTAGGTGAATTGGTTTGTTGTCAAACCACTTCACAGCTATTATATTACTATTGATTTCAACTCTGAAGTCGTAACTTCCTCTCCCATCTTTTTGTAGCAGTTTATCATTCTTCGGTATACATCTTTTCAGCCTGTTCACCCTGACGGTAGACACATTGAGAATACCAGATTCCTGTAGCTTCCTTGATAAGCCCAATGAAGAGAACCAGTTATCATAAAATAACTTGTAGTTCTTGTGCTTGGGTATACCTTCAGCAAGCCGAAGTGCGTAGGTTGATGACACTCCAACTTCGACATCTTCCTTCTTCCGATCCTTCCCCGTATAAATCTCGAAGTCATAAATAAGGCCACTCGATCCTGCTCTAGATATGACTTTATACCCCCATTTATGTGGCTTTCTTGGATTGTATTGTTTTAAGGAGATATGCGCTTTGGTAGGAATGATTTGTTCATCCACGGCTTGATGTTCTTCTTGTGGAAGTTTCTGACAGTTCGATTTGATGGAATCCATAATTGGTCGAATTTTGAATAGTTTGTCATCTTTGTTGCCATCTTCCTTCTGCAAAATGTTATCATTAAAGTGAAGATAGCGCTTTATCTCCTCATATCTGTCTCGACTCATATTACTCGAAACTGCTTTGAGGCTTAAGCCTTTTTTCCAGTAAGTTCGATAACTAGGAACTTTGATTATACCAGTTAGGAGTGTGATCCCCACAATAACGATCGAGAACTTACTGAGAAAATGAGGACACAAATCTTGACTGTATATCCACGAAACACGAATGGTCTGACCGAGGAAATGAATCAGTCAACGGGGTGCACGATTGAAGGTCACCATGGATGCCTATCAGAGGAGATCTGGGTCGTGGGCGTATGAGTAAGTGTCCGCAGTTATCGATCGTGCGATCTGCCATGGAAACAATGAGCGCTACACGGTCGTGAGACACTTCCAACAGGCCTGTACGATTTTGGTGACTTCTGCCGGATGTAACATAAAGGTTACATCTATTTAAACGCAACGCATTTCGAAGATTTTCTGATTTATTCCAATTTTTTTTACATAATGTCTTTGTAGGCATGACTAAGTTTATATTGGAACAAAATTTATAATAACTGAGACTTTCACACGATTTTTATTCGGCTCACAAAACTGCGAATTGTGAGGAAATAGTGATCACCAAGGCAGATAAAGGCAAGGCAACTGTGATTCTTTCTAAAAGTGATTATAGAGATAAGGCAGAGTCACACCTTGCTGAAGGTCCGTATCAGGTTATTGACAACCTTAGAGCTACGACCATTATGAATAACCGTAAGAGGGTTGTTTCAAGATACCTGCGAGGAATTAAGGAAAACCTTGGTCAAAGATTATGGTTCATGCTCTACCCTAAATCTGCTCAGACACCCAGGTTCTATGGACTTCCGAAGATACATAAGGCAGGCATCCCCTTAAGACCCATTGTAGACGGCATTGGATCCCCAACACACGAATTGGCTAAGCACCTTGCTCAGCTTTTGAAACCATTAGTTGGTAACACGAATTCTTTTATTAAGAACTCGTTTGATTTTGTTCGTCGCTTAAGTACCGTAACAATTGGGGAGGATGAGATGCTGGTTAGTTTTGACGTAAGCTCCTTGTTCACGAATGTTGACACTACAAGCGCTTTAGAATTAGTGAGGAAATCACTCGACTCCGATATGACTTTGAAGGATCGTACCAACTTGAGTGTACAACAAATCATCAACGGTGTAGCAATTTGTCTAAATATGAACCACTTCTTATTTAATGGACAGCTATACAAGCAAAACGATGGTTTAGCGATGGGCTCACCCATTTCTTCAGTGCTAGCGAATATGTACATGGAGCACTTCGAAGAGATAGCTTTGAGAAACGAAGCGTTAAAACCAAAATATGGTGGCGCTATGTCGACGATACATTCGTCATCATAAAGCGAAACAGACTAGAAGCATTTCATAGTTATCTCAATAGTTTGAATCCAAAAATCCAGGTCACAAAAGAAACCGAGTCTACGGAAGGGACACTTTCGTTCTTGGACTGTCTCGCGCAAAAAGACAACGGCAAGATAAGAACAACGGTATATCGTAAGCCTATCGACACGGATGCCATTTTGAGATTCACATCTGCGCACCCTAAAAGGGTATTTCAGTCCATAGCAAAATCGCTATTCTACAAGGTTGACCGCCTCTGTAGCGATGATGCAGATAAGAGACGAGTTCATGAAGAAGTCAGTCGCCGACTTGCAAATCATGGTTACCCCAAGAGCTTAATTAAGCGCCAATTGAACCGAGTTAAATATCCGCAACCGAAGACGGAAAAGGTTTGGCGAGCTACGGTATCTCTACCGTATGTCAAAAGTGCCTCCGAAGGAATAAGTTGAATCTTGAATAGCGCAGGTATTAGAGTAACATATAAGGCAGGTAGAACTCTCCGCTCCGTATTAATGCATCTCAAAGATAAGACTCCTTTAGGTTGTGTGACGAACTGCATCTACCAAATCAACTGCAAGGGTTGCACGGGTGTTTACATTGGGCAAACGTCTAGAGAACTCTGCACTAGGTTAAACGAACACAGGAAACGAGTGGGAAAGCGACCCCGCAATCCCAGTGAATATCAATCACTGATTCGTGATTCGGCCCTAGCTGAACACGTGCTAGACACTGGACACAGCGTTGATCTTGATAACGTGAAAGTGATAAGACGGGGTGTGAAATCTTATAGGGAAAGACTTCACGCCGAGGCTGTTGAAATAACAAAGGCTGGGGCGAATGCGGTGAACAAGGTTGATTGGGCGGATATCTCAACAATCTGGCGTTCGGTTTTGCAGCGGATTAGGATTAACGAACATCACACCTAATACGCACATGATTACGTAAGCAGTGTGTCGGCATACGCTGACCTGAACAATTAATAAACAATTAGGGATGAACACAGCAATTAGGAGGTGATCAATCATCTTGATCTCCCCTGTGTAGCTTAGTGAACTCAGGATTGGTCAAGAAAATGCCATTTATACCTGAATACTGTTCGTACCGACACCCTTGGTCTGACGAAGCTTCTGTGTTCAGAAGCGAAAAGTTACCAAAAACTTACTATAACCGATTCATTGCAAACTTTATTTTCAAGAATATTGATCTATTAGAACATCCAGTGTAGAGCAACTAAACCCATCACCGTACTCTCTAATCATTCATACGAAACCTGCATCCAGCTCGATAAAAGAGGAATACTCATGTTTATCTAGAAAGTATTCACGAAAACAACTTATCTATCTTTATAATTATCACAACAAATGCGCTCGTTTAAACTCTATCAACAGCATATCAGGTTGAACTACCGCTTTTGCTATCCCACGGTACAATTGTGAACTAGTTAAACTGCTCATCTGATATCGCTGAGGTATTTTAAGAAATCACTTGACGCCTGCGTAAACAAGCGTTTCTGCTTTCGATAATGCTCCTCGACAATATTTTGTTTCACAATTTTTACTCTATCCGATCCGATGTGGGTCTTGTGAATCCTAGATTCTCAACACGTAATACATAAAACTGGTACTAGAGCACTACCTTTGAATTCAACATATAAAGTGACAGCTTCGTAATTGTGATGGACAGGATCTTTCCTCACCCACTTAACAATGGCCACAGTCACCAAACTGAGGTTTAATTACTATCAAACCTTACATCATTTACTAATGAAATATTCGGTCAGTGTTCTCAGCTAATTCGAAGGCAAATATCTACGTGTTGTTTCATGTAACTGTCAGGTCTATTAGATATATAGGTCATATTTCATATCGGACTTTGTTACGATCGTGTGAGCTCCATTAATTTAGCGGGAACGTGTCCACAAGTTTTTCTCGGGACAATTAGCGGCCTCACGTTTAGCTATTTTAGCCAAAGCGTTTGTTTTGTCTGACACGCAAATAGCGGAATAGGTGATTCAGTCTTATTTGGGATTCATGAGCGCAAATAAATGAACGTCTCTGGGATCGTATTTCTTTGAAATAAATTGTTGAGTCTCTAAAATCAACACATTTTGAATTGCGCAGCTGAATAACTGCTCATTTAATCAATGTTCAATCGGATAACACGTCTCTACCAGAGGCACCGAGCCGCGTGACCTTGAGAACAACCAATGACAATGAAAGAAACAGAATGGCCAGTGTATAAAAATCAGAAGACATGACGAACACGAGCTCTTTACAAGAAGCTAAGTTGACGATATCACCTAGCTTGATGACGAAACGTCCCACGGCTACAACGTCAGGTCAGTGGACACAGAAAATCAAATTACTGAGTTATAATATCAAACAAAGTTCAATCCATTATGCGCAAAAAATGACGTTAAGCAACTGATCAGATCTAGAAAGGCATTTAAGCTGACAGACAATTAATCCCAATCATTATGGACAATAGTCCACTAGTAGCAAGCACCGAAATAAAATCCCAGATAAATGGGAAGTGGTGCATATATCGCTTGGGAACATTTAGAAACTCACTAGAATTAGTTGCCTAAAACTTAAACAAAAACAAGCGTGTATACAAATTAATTTAAAGGTTCTCCGTTCAGGTCGTTTATGCCTCGCGCTGATGGGAATGAATTTTCAACATCTATGTTGTTACAACAAAATACGGAATTTTTAATTACCAATCTGGCAGTATTTGTGGTGAACTAGCTGTCTAATTAATGCCTTGATAGATGAAAGGAGAGGCAAGCGAGTATTGTTTATCTAGAAACCACCAACCGAATATAAAAGCTACAATTGCTTTAAGCCAACCGAAATCTCATGCGAAGATTCAGCACTAGTAACGGTTGAAGAACCGACTACTCATAAGTATAAGATTCTTCAAAAGATTCAAAACTTAGGAACTGTACCCGAGTCGTGGACATAAGCAGTGCATACCTTCTTCTTGGGTCGGGAGACGAACCCAAGACCATCACAAATGTCCTACACCGTACGTCCTGGGCTACCATCCTACACCTGATCGCCCACGACCAATGATTTATGAATCTTTCTATAGGACTGGCACATTTGAGTCGCGTTATGTCCAACCAGTCGTGATGGAGACATAAACACCTGCCGTGGTTACATAACCGATCTGATATCCATGTCAGACCTTTGGTTGCGTACACAAAGCACAGCTTCTACAGAACCATTTTCTAACATAATATTGACCAAGAATAGTATAAGTGTACGGTTCAAAATGTCTATCTCATAATTTAAATGGATTCTGCGCCTTTGTTAGCTGTCCAACTCCTGTGGTATTTCAAGTCCCACCCAACCCTATCTATTAAAGATTTACTGTTATCGTGGTATGACAGTTAACCCTTTCAGGACGGATGTAACCTTTTGGTTACATGAACTTCGCAAGTCATTTTAAGCTAATTCTAACTGAATTTTCCGAATTTTTTTGCACGGCGGCATACAGAATTTTGTCAACTGCAGGGTGGTTTGCTTCTTTGTTCGCAATCATCATTGACTTGCCCACAGAGAAAGAGAAAGTATGTGCTGGTACGGGTTTCGAACGTATCCTCACAATTCGCAGTTTTGTGAGCCGAATAAAAATCGTGTGAAAGTCTCAGTTATTATAAATTTTGTTCCAGTATAAACTTAGTCATGCCTACAAAGACATTATGTAAAAAAATTGGAATAAATCAGAAAATCTTCGAAATGCGTTGCGTTTAAATAGATGTAACCTTTGTTACATCCAGCAGAAGTCACCAAAATCGTACGCTGGTGACTTATGCCGGATGTAACCAATTGGTTACATTTTGATATTTTTTCAATTATGTGAATATCACAAACGTTTTATATTATTTGTGTTATTTCACCCCTGGGCAACTCGTTTCCGAAGAAAAAATATTTTATTTCGGGTTAGAAAATAATTCAGGCATGAAAGAGTTAAGCATTTGGTACTCTATACAAGTGTAGCAAGAATATTAAACCGTTCAGTACTCTGGTTTGCATGAAATCTCAAGCATGATCTAGGCAAAATGCTGCAGTCATAGACTACACCCGGTTATAGACGCGGGCAACCCGACAGTATAGCAGTCCACGTGCAGTCTTTGATTGCGCAGCACTTCGCCTGTATCAGGCTTGTGATTTCATGCATACATACTTTTTTTACTTTTGTGCGACTATCTCCTCCTGGAGGATGAGTCTGCTTCAACGAACCTTGGGAATTTGGGTACAAAGCGGCGTCCCCAGCACCACTCGGCGTTTATTCGATTCAGCTGCTCTAGCCTTTGCACAACCAAGAGTGACCTGAAATGCAGCAGGGAGTTGCCAGAAAGAGGTGGTGTGCACCAACTAACCGTCTACCAGACTGTTCCAGCTTTTTCATCAGGGTATTCTCCCGAAGCCTTTCCCACGATCGGACATCCCGCACGGCAGCGGAGGTTGAAAATCAGGATTTTCCTTCCCTTAGGTGAAATGCCCACCCAAGCTACATCTGCCCGAAGCATACTGGTTTTCAGGCGACAGTCACCCGCCCATTCTCCTGTTGGTAGGAGCAGTTCCGCAGTGCTCGGAGAACCACTCGTGCAGGTCAGAAGCTGGACTTGGGTTTCAGAGGCTATTTGAGACGCGCGCCATCCCCGGCTGACAACCTTTGGAACCCATACACACTGCGAGGTTGATTAGACCAAAAGAGGCGAGAAAGGGAGATAGAAAAAGCAACGAAGCTCCAGTGTTCTCGCACTCATCTCACGTGGCAAATTAATTTAGGTGAGTTGCCCGCACAGCAAAATTGCGCACTTAACTCCGTGCTATATTTATCAGCCAATGGTACTGAATTGATGTAGACGCCATGTTAGTCTCAGCCATTTTTTATTTAATTGTCAGTCTTTGCCTGAACAACCTGACATCAGATTAGCAGACGTGCAATCTATTAATGCTCAACACTGCGCCTAGGTTCACTTTCATAATTTCCTCCATACATACCATTGCAATGCTGCCTTCTACTATGATAATTCACCGAGCGCCAAGGGTCAGAACGATGTTAAATTTCGACAATATTTTGTTCAAGACCGTAGGATTGAAAGCAGCACCAGTTAATTAGCAACATGGAACGGGTTACCGAACAATCAATGCTTGAATTAGCCTTGTAAATTCATAGTTGTGGGTGTAGGCACCAGTTGCTAATACGATGAGTGACCGTGACCTTCTGATGAAGTCTGCCTTTCATCAACTGACGATGGAATCAGCGGTTACACGATGCACAACACAGCCTAGTGAAGAACAGTGTCAGTACAATGGATAACGATGGAGTCTCACAGTCATCCCCCTTCTCTTCTGTCTGTCTAGAACTTGGCAACCTGACAGGCTCAGACCACATGCAGTCTCTGATTGTGAGACTCGTTGCCTGGATTGAGGTTTTTGATTTCATACATACACACTTTTACGAGTAAAGCTGGTCATAAAACCAAGCTGCTCAAACACATGAACATACAACGCATGGACCAGATACACGCCCCAATCAAGAACATCCTTTACTCGAAGGACAATGGGCATGAAGAAGGATATTTTGAAGCCCAATACATCATCATGGCAAAGTCCAATTCACGATAAACAAGAAAAATTGGGGAATTTTTACCGCGGAGTGTCATTCATGACTCGCAATTAAAAAGACACAACCGAGATTGATCAAGCGGACTGGTGTGCGTGTATGCTCAACTATGGCAACGATAACTTTATTGCAAACAAACCACAAAATAAAAAGGAAGCAGTAAAAATAACACAAGTAACAGTTAATTACTCGATTCATTCAAAATCGATTGTAAATTATGCGAGACAACGAAAAAAATCAGACAACAACGAATGGGAGACCAAGAACACAGAGAACAGTTAATATAGTCTGGAGAATGAATAAGCGAATCACATAATCCGATCAGATTGACGTAATTTTATGCTTCAATGTCAGGGTTAACACATTGCTTGAAGGAAAACGGGACGAAGAGGTAGCCGTCGCCTTTGTAAAATTTCGATTGGAATTCAACCCTGAAAATTGACAGTTGATTGTAGATTATATAAACACTAAGTAGGCCATTTAAATGACGTAGACAAGAAAAATATCGAAAGCTGAGAAAGAAATCATTATCCGAGTTACGCAGCCGGGTGGGTGTAGCTCAAAAGTTAGTTCCTATCGAATTGCGCGGATGTGTAATCCAAGTATTTGACAACCGATGTCTCGGCAACATTCTAGGAGTTCGCTGTTACAATCGCGTACGCACCGATGCACTCCGAAATAGGTTTTTCGGTAGTAATTTTGATATAGAGAAGCAGATCAACCTGCATAGGTTACGGAGGTTGGGTCACGTTTTACGAATGCCGGACCACCGACTTCCGAAACGGATTCTTTTTGCGATGCCACACCTGATTGGCGTAAATCTCGGGGAGGCCAAACTGTCACATGGCATAGGCAGTTAAAAACCCTTACTAATAACCTTTCCAAAGTCGGCGTAGCGCGTCTTCCAGGCTGGTGTCCCCGCGATCAGATATCGCAATGGTTAATTACGCTTCAGGATATGTCCCGAAATCGTGATCAATGTCGCTCTACTCGTTCACGAAACTTGTTTGAATGCATGTTCCATTCGAGGTGTAGGCACTCTTCCCAGTTTGTTTGTGCTTACTCTTCTATAGAAGCCGTAGCAATTTAAGTCCCACCCTTCCCCATCTTTTATGATTTTACTTTTTCCTGGTTGTATGGCAGTTAAGCATTCGGTACGTGCTACCGGCGCAATGCTGTCTTTGATGATGATGATGTAATCGTGCAGCTAACATCCTGCTAAATGGATTTTCCACCGGTATTTAGCCACTGGCGAAAACACGCTGGAGTCTCAATACCACGTTCTCATTCTTATCTGTACAGGCCCGAGCAGCCTGACAGTATCTCAGCTCGCGTACATTCTATGATTGTGGCGTTTTGCCAGGATCAGGCTTATGATTTCATACATACATGTCTAGGCCTGGGCAACCTGACAGTATCTCAGCCCACGTGCAGTCTCTGACTGTGCGGCACTTTGCCTAGATCAGGCTTGTGCTTTAAAAAAAATACATGCATACTTCCAGTGGACTCTTCTAGATAGCATTAAAGCGTACAAATGCAGAAGATGAGCACTCGGAAAATACCAAATGTTAGTGGGGTACCACAGTTGTATCGTTTTCATAACGAAGCCTGTTACACCACCCTGAGAAAAATATATAAGCAAGCCAACGAAATATTAGGTGGTTGGCATTTTAACGATTCAGAGTTTTAGAGAAGAACGAAGAATTTGTCTAATATTGGGGTATCACATAAGATCCTCACAACCGAACAGTACAACGAGAAGCAATGAGAGACTCGACTAATATGTTACGTACGAAAAAAACCCAAAAAAGCACAGGATTGGAAGAATGGTTGGTGCAATGACCGAATAAAACTGCGGAGAAGTCGCATTTTGGAACCCTCAGTGTGCAGCTAGAATATGTGTTCAAAATTACTCGTAGCAGAATACGAATATGCTGCAACGACATCGACACTAACATCTCACAGAGGGTGTGCTCTGTTGTTGAAGTGTCAAGAAACGTAACAACAATGACCTAACATACAAAAGTAGTTCAAATAGCAGGGGATCGACATTGCAGAGACAAAAAGATATGCCTAATAACACAGACTCAGATTGCCATTTAAGAAAAACAAAATTAACATTGAGCAATGGAGATCATAAGCCCGCTTTGTTCAAACAGAAGGCAATTGAGCCACATTGGAAGTAATAGAGCAAGGAGAAAAACAATGCACGAACAACGAAAAACACGCGATAAAAGTGAAATAGACCTACCAATGCAAACGCAGTGTGTGAAGGAAAGCGGACAACCCCTCCATAAGCAACAGAATCGATAGTGTCAAGACCGCCCAGAACGCGAATATGAAGACCAACACGACACCACCGTAATAACCGTTGCATTTGAGCCCCATGCGAAGAACCATGGCCCAGAGAACTTCGCTGAGCTCTGCAAGCAGGATGAATACATGGTGGTCAGTTTGGTCAAATGTCGTACGAAACACGTACGATCACGTGAAACTTACGCGTATGCGCCAAACTTAAAGCCCACAAACGCAGGTAAGACGCCGTGTTGGAAATACACCCGAGACAATATTCGATGGTGTGAATTGCTTGGTAAATGAACGCATCACTAACGTCGAACTAGAAGGTAAGAAAACATACGTGGATGTGTTTTAGGGCCAAGCAGTGCAACGTTGCGTGTCATATAAGTCGATCACACACTACAGATACGACAGTAAAGGCACAATTGTATGAGGACAACGACAAATTTGTTAACTCGAACCACAGCAAAATGTGCGCGTGCAGTGTTTACAACAACTGAGGTTAGATGAAACATCTAGTGACAACGGATGGTGGAACAGCCGTGCGCCTACTCACAGGCTCTTCCTGCATATCGGCCATCTCACGCTCGGCAGCGGATTGTAAACCATCATTGTCTACAATCTTTTCGGACGAAATATTACCCGCCGTTTCCACCAGAGACGACGTACCATAGGTCTTACAGGGAGGGGTGGAAAAAAGAGGGAAAAGATGAGTATGGAAGAAATGACAAATGGCTCACCTTTTCCGCTTCAACACTGTAATTGCTATGTTCGTCAGCGGTGTAGTTGGAAACCGTCGAGGCTTTGGACAAACGACTGGGTGAACTATGTAACGGAACAGTGTCATGGTAAGCATGAATGTCCCCATCATCCCCGGTAAGTAGCGTCTCGTCTTGCATGCCCGGATTGCTTACTCCGGTGTGGCTCCCGGGTCTAGCGGGAGGTGTCTCAATACCAGAATACTTTGAACGCTTAGGAGGAGAACACGTACACGGGTTAGTGGAACATCAATTTAACGCAAACCATATACACAATATGGTACAGAGTACAATGCAACTATGAACAAAACTGGCAATATAAGCAAAACGCAAGACATTGCTGATCAACTATGCGACTTGGACCAATTTGTTAGAACAGCAATCAAACAAGTCGGGGAAATACATCATTCAACTGAACGAAGGCGGGCACACACGGGTACTCGAAGATTGATTTTATTGTTCTCAACGCCCGGCGTTGCTTTTCCATATTGTCGGTGTTGTAGGCTCAACTTTTGAGGGACCGTTTTAGTGAAAAATGTTAGTAGTAGAACAAGTAGCAGAGCAACACAAGGACCGTTAGCGGAAGGTGCTAATTGCTGTGGGGTGTGTGGCCTTTTGGAAAAGAGGATAACATCTACTAGAGGTGTCTGATGCCCCACATGCTTCTTATACGGCACGGAGCAGAAACATAGAACAATTCAGCTAGTGTAAGTCTGACTTAATTGCTATTTAAGAACTGGATTACATTTGGAATTGAGAAATCTAAAAGTGTATCACTGACATGTTACAAAAAGGAATCGCATTGAACATCATCCGACGTTTAATGGGTTGCAATACGGGTAGAGTCCAAAAGTTCTGCAGCATTGTGTTTGCCGGACGATATAATGGCGATGTTTGTTCTCGTTCATTGAAGATCTACCAATGCTACATGAGAGGCACACACAACGCTATGAGAGAGCGATTTTATTAAATCAATGTTAATAGTGAGTGCGAAACAGAACCAACTTACATGGATATCAAAGTTACTGCTGTCAATGAATGAAGCTACAAGGTCGTTGCCGTGATGGTGATCTAAAGCTATAGCGCCCCGGACAAGACATTACATTACGACAATGATGATGCTGAAAACACAAGCCTAATCCACACAATGTGCCACACGTCATAGAGTGCACGTTAACTAAGATGCTGCCGGGTTGTCGGCTTTCCATTTCGGACACCCGTTGTCTGCGTAAAATTGCTCGTATTCGATGGAACATGCATTCAAACAAGTTTCGTGAACGAGTAGAGCGACATCAGCACGGCAGCTTCCTTGCGGCTTTCACTGTCATGCATCATAACAAGCTTTTCTCGTCACTCCGCTTGACAACATGCAAGGTTAAGCAAACACTGCAAGAAGATGCTTAGTGCAAGACCGCCATTGAACACGATTTCGGGACATCATGAAGCGTAACTAATCATTGCGATATATGATCGCGGAGACACCAGCCTGGAAGACGCGCTGCGCCGAGTTTGGAAAGGTTACTAATAAAGGTTTTTAGCAGCACATTCCATGTGACGGTTTGGTTACCACGAGATTTACGCCCATCAGGATATGGCGTCGTAAAACAAATCTGTTTCGGAAGTCGGTGGCCCGGCATCCGTAAAACGTGACCCAACCAGCAAAACCAATGCAGGTTGATCCGTTTCTTTACCTAAGGTCCAAGTTTCGCACCCATACAGCAATACAACCCGAACTGTCGCTATCATTCAGTGACAGATACGAGAAGTAGAAATGGCAGTGAGATTCCAGTGTTTTTCGCGTGCAGCAAATAAGAACTGCACAAATGCATACCCATCTAGATTGTGACAGTTGATGGACAACAACGTGCGACAATGAAATCAAGAACCTCAGAATCACCAGCAGATCTGTTGACCGGTTACGCATAGAATAGGAAATCAGCTATCTTATGGTTCTGGATGGAGCGAGAAAATTATTACGAGGCCTGATTCCGCAACTAGAATTAACTGCATACATTTTGATTGTTTTCATTTATTACACAAACGAGTGAATGCAGAAAGACGTGATAAAAATGTCTAGCTGTGAGGTAACAAAAAATGTAGAAGTCCGCGTTAAGTTCGATAGCAAACATGATAGAATCGATCGATTTCCATCTCATAAAATCTGCCTAATCACATTGGGTATGTATGTATGAAAGCACAAGCCTGTCAAGAGGCCCAGGCCTAGACAGATATGAGAAACAAAATATAAATTGGTCCGATTGTACGGATATGCACCGTTACTGTTTCATCAGACGACCAGCAATTGAACATCCAGGGCTGTCTAATCGAGTATGTTCCAGTCTTCAAATACCTCGGTTTCAGTATGTTGCCCAATGGCCAGATGAAATATGAAGTGAATTTAATGGATGACCGTGCGCGTATTGCGCTTCTACAGCTAAAAGTCACCTTCTGACGCAGGCCCGGGATCAACCTCAGGACTAAAATACGTGCTTACCAAGCAGCGATCCGCCTTGTACTGCTTTATGAATGTGATACGTGACCACGCATGTCACAAGATGTGCAATCTTTAGAAGTGTTTGACAATTGGTGCCTAAATGTAATATTGCGCAATCGTTCAGTATTTCTATGTGGTGCAGCGAACACTATGCTAAGCTGATTTGTCAACGGTATTCAGTTGCATGCTGAAACACGCTGGAGTCTTACTACCATTCCGACTTATCTTTTTCTCATATCTATCTAGGCCTGGGCACCTGACAGTATTAAAGCACAAGCCTGAACCAGGCAAAGTGCCGTACAGTAAGGATACTTGCACCTGACAGTACCTTAACCAACATGCAGTATGTGACTGCACGGCACTGCGCCTCGATCAGGCTTGTGATTTCATGCATACATACATAATGATGGTGTCCATTTGGAAATAGCAGTCATTCCAAAGGCCTATCATGCTTCTCTTACGTTCTTGCGCAATAATAACTCTTAGTGCAGTTCTGAAGATGCCGTTGTAGCCATCGATTGAAGCTTTTGTTTATTATGTAATGAATGCTGTGATAATTTTGACAATCATACAGATACATCGTGCTGATACGCTCGTGTGCCATTGATCTAACGGATATCGGCATTCCCACTTTTGCGCGATATCACAATTTATACCACACATGTATGTTTCACGTATCATAGCCCGGGTGAAAAACACAAATGCAGCAGTCGGATTTGCACATGGGGAAACGCGGTTGCAACTCTATAGAGACCGAAACGCAAAAGCAGTTTGATAAACAATACCTTGGCAATTGCACGATGACGCATCCACTGGACCAGCGGTTTGGTCAGCAGCATCCAAGGGACGCTAACGAAAGCGATCAGCATCAAGATGGTTTGGACTGCTTGCTACAAAGAAGAAGAAAAAACAATGAAGCGGCCAATGACAAAGCGTTATTAGTATACGAATGGCAAAACCAACAAAAGAATCACGAGAGTAGACATGTACTAGTCCAGGCAGCGAAAGCCCCTTATGTTAAAAATAGGATCAAATTACTATGAGCGAAATAAAATTTCAGCGAAATATTAAGCGCAGTAACCACTTACGTACGTACGTATGAAATTACATGCCTAATCCAGGCAATGTACCGCAGTCATAGATAGATATGAGAGGAAAACAGAAATGGCAGTGTGACTGCAGCCTGTTTCGACATGTAACTCAAAACCAGTGGCAAATCAATTCAGTATACCGCAGCAAGTGATTGGAGACGGCCCAGATAGAGCGAAGGCAAAACCTACTCGAAGAAACAGATGGAACGAGTGTACGTCTTCAATTGAAGCGTGGGATTCGTAGGGTAATTTCGCGATACTTTGGTGAAATTGACCGCAGAGCTCAACCGTCCATCATCGTTTAAAAATAGTCAAACCGGATTGCATTGTCCAACGTTAAATGTGCACCCATGGTGATCTGGTTCAGTTAAACGTGCACCCTTTTGTCCTTTCTGAACCCTCAACCACTTGATTCACGAAGCCTCCATAAGCGCCTTGTTTGCTTGACCACGAATCACTTTGTAATTCCGTGTCTGAACATCGTGGTTCGTTGTACGAACCCTATATAACAGTGGCATACAAGTATAACTTTGTTTACCACTTTACCACTGTTTCAAGGCTCACTGAACCTGATTTTACTGTCTCCACCTGACGACGGCAAACAGCCAGAAACCGGTAGTGGAGTGTAAGGGATGGGGATGTGAGCAACACTTTACTT
>JACCGJ010009156.1:0-25136 GCA_013407085.1 Atriophallophorus winterbourni
GTGTAGTGAACTGCTTCAACTTTGTTACTTCGTATTTTGTACATACAATTTTTGGCCTTGTATAGTTATTCGTTCTTTTGACCATGTACACTTAATCGGTATCAATGCTTGATATTGCAGCAACCTGTAATCTCACTTTCCTTTCAATTGTATTTTCGTTTTCCTCGATGCTTACTTTAATCTGCAATTTGTACATACTTATCTTTGCATCATTGCCATTCATCAACTTGGAAATTATCGTTTTGTTCCGATAATCGATATTGCCATATCGATCTATCGATTTCTTCTTGTCCGATTCACTCAGACTATTGATCTTCCGTTTCGTTAACTGAGTTGTTGTTACTCACCCTTTGTATAGCATTCTGTAAATAATCATTAATTGACAATACAATTTCGAACTCGGACTCTGTCTTCTTCCGTGGTTGTGAAGTCTGTGTGCGCCACTTTGTGCTGGAACTGTGATTAACGGAATATCCAACATTTTAGCGCTATCTGCACCTTGGATTCCATTTCCTGGATTTTCCTGTGTGGATTACTTCGCTATCGTTGGACGTTACGGATCTTTGTTCGGACATTTGCTCTCTTGGTCTTTCAGTGAGTCCTTTCCATTTTGCCATTTTTGTGTGTAGTGCTAGACTTATATTTCTGGTCCACTACATAATTGGTGAGCCCGACTACCACATAATTGGTGAGCCCGACTACCACATAATTGGTGAGCCCGTCTACTCCTGACTGCATTTTTTTTTTCATTTACGATTAATTCGTATTTGTAAATTTTTGGCTTATATTTTGGAATACTCACTTAAAACCCCCCACCATGAGCAATCCCTCTTTCAGTAAAGATCCTCAAACCCTTCAATCACAGCATATTTCATGCTCATTACCAGTTTTTGGTGCATCCAACCCTGGTTTATGGTTCGGTCAAATCGAAGCAACTTTTCGTATTTATAACATCACTGACCAGACTATTATGTTTTCCCACGTGGTGCGTCTACTTCCACTCGAGATAGCCGAAGAAGTCAGCGATTTAATTCATTCTATGCCTGAGTTTGAGCCATACGAAAAGTTAAAATCCGCACTGATTGAACGAGTGGGTATCTCCGAACAACGAAAACTGGACACCCTTTTCTCACAGATACAGCTTGGCGACAGAAAGCCCTCTCAATTACTACGTCATATGAGAGAACTACTCGGGGGTAGAAAAATGGATGAAAGTATTTTTAAACAGTTATGGTTAAAAAATCTCCCACCCGATACACGCCAAGTTTTAGCGGGTTTGAACACCTACGTGCCGCTAGACGAGCTCGCACAAGTAGCGGATAAAATGATTGAAGCTAAAAAGACGGACCAAATTATGGAGGTTTCTGCTCACAGCGCCCCTCAATGTTCTTGTTCTGAATTGAAAGAACAAGTAGCCCAATTGACGCTCGTGGTAAAGTCGCTTTTATCGAAACCTCGCAACCGACCTCGCTCAAGATCTAACTCTAGATCCTCGAGACATCCGAACATGTGTTGGTATCACAGACGATACGGGGATAAAGCCTCTAAGTGCGCTCCCCCATGCAATTTTGCTCAGAAAACGTCAAACTTTCGGGCCAGCCAGTAACGGCGACGACTGTAGCCGGCCCATCAAGCCCGAGTCGCCTATTCTATGTCACCGACAAATCGAGTGGTCTCCGTTTTCTAGTCGATACTGGCGCTGAAATAAGCGTCATACCTCCAACATCCAGCATCTCCAAACCGTCGTCCTATACTCTTCAAGCGGCAAATGGCACTCGTATTAACACTTACGGCCAACGCCTGCTAACCCTCAACCTAGGACTAAGACGCAGTTTTCCATGGGTGTTTCTCATCGCGGAGGTAAATTGCCCAATAATCGGCATCGACTTTCTATCTCACTTCGGTCTCACTGTCGAAGTAAAACAGCGGAGATTAGTAGACACGAAAACCTCCTTACAGGTCTCAGGTATCACTACTAAAGCCGTTTCCTCCGGCATCAAAGCTGTTACTCCAGAAGCTTCGACTTTTTGTGCTATACTGCATGAATTCCCATCCGTCATGCAGCCCCCAAGACCGACAGACAAAGTGACACACTCTGTGAAACATCACATTGTCACTAGCGGACCACCAGTCTCCTTCAGACCTAGGCGACTCCACCCATCGAAACTCAAGATCGCAAGAGCCGAGTTCGAGCACATGCTAGAGCTTGGGATCATCCGTCCCTCTTCCAGCTCTTGGTCGTCACCACTTCATATGGTCCCCAAGAAGACCTCTGATGACTGGAGGCCATGCGGCGACTATCGTGCTCTCAACAATCGAACGGTCCCCGACAGATATCCGGTGCCCCACATTCACGATTTCTCTTTGAATCTTTGTGCCACGACGATACTTACTAAACTTGATCTCGTCCGTGCTTATTATCACATCCCGGTAGCCGAGGAAGACATACCCAAAACGGCAGTCACGACTCCTTTCGGCTTATACGAATTCACTCGGATGCCCTTTGGCCTGAGAAACGCTGCACAAACCTTCCAACGTTTCATCGACGAAGTCTTGCGAGGCTTGCCGTTCGCCTACGCATACATCGACGACGTCTTGATCGCCAGCAACTCTCCAGAGGAGCATGTTGAGCACATCCGTCTCGTTTTAGAGCGTTTCGTTAACTACGGGATAAAGATCAACCCAAGTAAATGCATTTTCGGCACAGATTCACTGGACTTCCTCGGTCATCGCCTTACTCGATCTGGTATCACACCTCTTCCCGAGAAATGCCAGGCGATTTCCGACTTTCCTGTCCCCACAACAGTAACGCAGTTGCGCCGCTTTATCGGCATGATCAACTTTTACCGTCGCTTTATTCCAAACTGCGCAAAGATCATTGCACCGCTGACCGATTTGCTCGACTCCAAATCAAAATCTCTTCAGCTTTCTCCTGAGGCACTTGAAGCTTTCGTCGCATCCAAAAAAGCTCTTTGCAGTGCCACAGAACTCTCATTCATTGATCCGGAACCGACTTTTCCTTTGTCATTGACGACCGATGCCTCCAATTCGGCTGTGGGAGCTGTTTTACAACAACACCACAAGAACACAGTCCGTCCACTGGCATTTTTCTCGCAAAAGCTTAATCCGGCACAAACTCGCTACAGCACATTCGGCCGTGAATTACTTGCGATATATTTGGCCATACGGCATTTCCGTCATTTACTGGAAGGTCGTGACTTCATTATCTTCACGGATCACAAACCATTAACTTTTGCTCTGCAGTCTAAACTTGATCGTCATTCTCCACGCGAGATTCGCCACTTAGATTACATCTCTCAGTTCTCTACCGATATTCGTTACGTCAAAGGAGATGCTAACTTGGTTGCTGATGCTTTATCAAGACCTGACATTTCCGTTTTGTCTGCAGGCACACCATTTGATCTCTCCCTTTTGACTAACCATCAAGCCGAGATTGATAAAACCGAACTCGCGAAGTGTCGATCCCTGGATTTGCAGCAAATTCAGTTACCAAACGCCGATGCCTCGTTGATGTGCGATATCTCGACAGGGAAACCTAGACCTTTTGTCCCTCTTTCTCTGCGACGTGCCATTTTCGATCATTTTCATTCGATGTCTCATCCTGGAAAACGTGCCACCGTGAGGCTAATCGCAGATCGTTTTGTTTGGCCGTCCATGAATAAGGATATACGAAATTGGGTCCAGCATTGCATTCCTTGTCAAAAGAACAAGATATCTCGACATACCTTCACACCTTACGTTCCATTTAGGCATCCCAACTGTCGATTCTCTCATGTGCATCTTGATCTCGTCGGTCCTATGCCATCATCGAACGGATACTCATTCATCCTAACGGCGATTGATCGCTTTACTCGATGGCCGATTGCTGTTCCGATCAAAGACACATGTTCAGAGACTGTAGCACGCGCCTTCGTCGAACATTGGATTGCCAATTTTGGCACACCATCTGTCATCACAACCGACCGTGGCGCTCAGTTTCAATCGACACTGTTCCAAGATCTGACACGACTCCTTGGCTGTCAGCACATACGAACCACCGCCTACCACCCTAACTCGAACGGATTGGTTGAACGCTTCCATCGGCAGCTTAAAGCCTCTTTAGCTTGCCAGCCCGATCCTAATAAATGGACTGAGAATTTGCCACTTGTTCTTCTTGGAATACGTTCCGCTATCAAAGAAGACATGCAGTGCTCAGCCGCAGAGTTAGTTTTTGGTACCGCCTTGTGTCTTCCCGGTGAACTCGTTGTGCCCTGCCAGTCACTACCTCCGGCGTCAGATTACATTTCTCGCTTACGCACGTTCATGTCCAAGTTGGACTTTACGCCTCCTCGTCAGCGCATTATCCACCAACAGAAATCACCTCATCTTGATACGTGTGATTTTGTTTTTGTGCGACGCGACTCTGTTTGTAAACCTCTTCAGCCATCCTATCATGGACCTCACAGAGTTATCGAGCGTAAACCAAGTTCTTCGTTTTGGATATGAATGGTCGACGTGACACAGTTTCTATTGACCGCTTAAAACCCGCTTTTGTCGAGCTTAAGCCGCAATCTCCACCAAGCATCACTACGCCTCACGCACAACTCCCTGATAATCCTCATGCGCCAACCTCCACCCATGTTCATCCCAATTCCCCGGTCCCTCCTACCCCCGTTCAAACCCGAACCGGTAGACATGTGCATTGGCCCAAACGCCTTGCTGACTACGTGACCTTATGAACATTTCGAGCGTACGTTACTCTTCTTTCAAGCCTAACTATCGCTCTGGTGGGGGAGTATTGTAGTGAACTGCTTCAACTTTGTTACTTCGCATTTTGTACATACACTTTTTGGCCTTGTATGATTGTTCATTTTTGGCCATGTGTACATACTTATCTTTGCATCATTTCCATTCATCAACTTGGAAATTATCGTTTTGTTCCGATAATCGATATTGCCATATCGATCTATCGATTTCTTCTTGTCCGATTCACTCAGACTATTGATCTTCCGTTTCGTTAACTGAGTTGTTGTTACTCACCCTTTGTATAGCATTCTGTAAATAATCATTAATTGACAATACAATTTCGAACTCGGACTCTGTCTTCTTCCGTGGTTGTGAAGTCTGTGTGCGCCATTCTGTGCTGGAACTGTGATTAACGGAATATCCAACATTTTAGCGCTATCTGCACCTTGGATTCCATTTCCTGGATTTTCCTGTGTGGATTACTTCGCTATCGTTGGACGTTACGGATCTTTATTTGGACATTTGCTCTCTTGGTCTTTCAGTGAGTTCTTTCCATTTTTGCCATTTTGTGTGTAGTGCTAGACTATTTTATTGTCACTACAACAAGTCCCAAATCCCGATTTGCCGTAACTCTTGAATAAGCTTCCGGTAAATGAAACTTGACGCAGCTGTATTCAGCTTCTTGAGACACTCCAGATGAAGTCTGCCGATCAGCATAAAACAAGCCACTGAATTTATAGTCTTTTCAATAAGATGACCCATCCATGTTGTAACGTATGACAAGTAACGCACCAATCAAAACATGAAATACAGTTTCGAGAAGATTCGCGCTCCTATCTGCCAGACGTGATTCGCACATAAATATCATAGGTTACGTCGATGAATTACGTAGTTATCTCACATACTTCAATTCTTCATATTCAATATTAAACTAGGAATTGTAACATATTACTAGTTACATTTGCGTATACAACATTCTTCCAATTGTCTTTAATTTAATAGGTCGCACTTCTCTGTCAGATACATTGGCAACGAACTACATTTTTCACAGTATATAGAATATGGCAGATGATCAGTAAAGTAAAACATCAACAGAACTGTTTGGTATGAATGCACAAACCCGATCCAGGCAAAGTACCACACAGTCAGAGACTGCACGTGGGCTAAGATACTCCTAGCTTGCCCAGGTCTCAAGAGTTATAAGGAAGAAAAAAACAGGAAATGATAGTGAGATTTTAGCTTGTTTCAGCATGTAGCTCACTCCCTCTGGCCAATCAATTAAGTACGGTGTTAGCCGCACAGCACAAAGTACTGCACGATTGCACATCCGTGCGGTTTGATGTCGTATAATCGCAGGTTTGATCCTACTGTGCTGCCTCCTCCGTAGTACTGGGTGATTTCTTTTATGGGTCTCACACGGAGTCTTTATTGCGTTGGCTTTACACACAAAGCAGTGGAGCGTATACGCTTTTCGGAAACTTCTAGTTTGTGGTCCGATAGTTCCTTGTTCGGTCAGTGAGACGAGCTCTCGCGATTGAAATATAGTTTTTCTAATGCATTTGACTACTTTCGCAGTGGTATTATGGTTTGCACGTTGTAGAAAAAATCTTTCATCTTTGCGGAGGTTTTTGAACCGAGCATCTCCGCGACTATTCAGTCCTACATCCGGGCCATAACCTCATGTTTGCAGTGGATACCGATGGTGGCCGATAAATGTCTGTGACAACCTTCGACCCTATCTGCTAGGTGAAATCTTATCTTCCGTATCGCTTCATACGAAGGAAGCCGGCAATCAGCATCATCATGAAGCAAAAGTCTGGAGCCACACATTGGGCCAATCAATTGAAAGCAGATAAGCAAGAGCGTAAAAAAGGGAAGCAGGCAAGCGGAATATGCAAAATCAAAAAGCACAGCTCTAATGGTGCTTAACGCTCCAATAGGTGAAAAAAGCACTTTAGACTGAACTGGCCCCCTGCCATTCGCTTATCCCGCATCTGTTTCTTCTTGTTTTGTGCCATCGAAGCTGGCATAAGGCCTCGAAACCGACAGTAGTTTAATGTCAGAATATCCTATTTGAAAACCAAGATGCTCCTGTGTTAGCCATTTACGTTTGACGAGAACCAGTGCTTGCTTTTGTGGGTTTTTGTCGCCTTTAGAGTGATTGATCGTCATTTTAGCGTAATTTTATCTTCGGATTTTCCACCTTTCAGGTTCGTTTCGTCTCGACAATAGTTCATCGTGTGTGCTTGGATACGGATACGTCTTAAAGGATAAAGCGGCTGGACGTGAATATCCCTTAAACACGTGCATACAGCGATCAATTAGAGTGCCAGAAGATTACAGCAGCTCCCCTGACGCTTCCAGTCGCATCCTTTTTGGCAATCTTCACTCATCACAAGCATGCACGAATTTTATGAAAACCTACTACCAAACACGATTTCAGACATCTTTCAGTGTATCCTTCACTGGGAAACGGGACTGTGGCGAATTGAGAAAGGTTTCTTGTTGGGTTCTTTGGTTCCTATGCAAGCTAGGATTTGGCCACGTAGAGTGCTATGCCAATCAGGTATGGTATGAAAGCACAAGCCTGATCCAGGCAAAGTGCCGCACAGTCAGAGACTGCACGTGGGCTAAGATACTGTCAGGTTGCCCAGGCTTATACAGTTATGAGATGGTAAATAGAGAATACAGATGGTAGTGTGACTTCAGCGTGTTTCAGCATGCAGCTCACTACCGTTGGCCAATCAAGAGGCGGCGATAAGTAGCGTAACCAGAGTAACCTCCGCAAATTGAACTGTCTCTATATAAATGCCGCTACCTAATGTTTGTTCAATCGTAGCGTACTCATCCGATTTCACTAGCCAACATATGCATCCGTCCCTTAGAGTTGAGAAGAATCGGTTATCATACCGATATTTAAAAAAGTGCGAATCTCATGCTGTAATCAGCGCGAGATACGTCTCAATACATCGTTACGAGATTATTAGCCTCCAAATGTCTTCAAAGATTAGCATCGCATAGGGAATGACAGATCCGAGAGCTGCAGGCTGGCAGAGGCTGTGCCGACCACATTTTTACTTTTCGACAGATCTTAGAAGTGCGTCACACTTATCGACAACCGACGATAGCCATCTTTTTTAGACTTCAAAGGAGCATTTGATTCAGTCGATCGAAATGTCTTGTTTAACACCTTGCTGTGTGATGGCTTTCCGCAAAAGTATGTCATCATACTGGATGCAATTTATGCTCATGCATCCGGATGCGTTAAGGTTTACAATGAACTCTCACCCAAATTCCACACCACAAGTGGCGTACGACAAGGATATCCGATTTCTCCATTTTTGTTCAATTTTGTAATTGAAATTATGCAACGATTGAGCCCCAGCTTTCGGAGTTCACATAATGCCAGACGGCAAGCTTGTGGACTTGGACTATGCTGATGATATACTTCTGCTCTTTGACTCGTCCACAGATGCACATGTGATACTGTACCAGCTAGCTAGTATTGTGCCCGCATTTGGAATGTGTTTTGCACCCTCTAAGTGCAGTGTGCTGGTGCAGGACATGGACTTATCAAACAGCACTTTTTTTTACTTGATCATCTGGCGCTTGATATTGTATCTCGGTAGCTGTATCAGTAATTCAGCATCGTTAGATGACGAGGTCTTGACACGCATTTGTAAAGCGACAGTAGCATTCCGCAACCTAGGCCACCTCTGGCGTCAGATAGGACTGTCGCTGTTACTCAAGGGTAAAGTCTACAAAGCGACAGTTCAGGCTGTATTACTGTATGAGTGTAAAACTTAGAACTTACGTAAAGCCGAAATAAACTCTTCGGTCGTAATCTCCATATCGAGAAGCAGATTAACATGCATAGGTTATGCTAGTTGGGTTACGTTTTACGGATACCGCACCATTGACTTCCGAAACGGATTCTATTAGCCACGACAAACCTCGTGTTGGGCAAACCGTCACGTTTCATATGCAGTTATACACCCTTACTAATAACATTTCCAAAGTCGGCGCAACGCGTCTTCCAGGCTGGTCTCCTTGCGGTCTGGTACTAAGCATCTTCTTGGAGTGTTTGTTTAACCTTGTATGTTGTCAAGTGAAGTGACGAGAAAAGCTTGTTATGATGCATGTCACTGAAAGCCGAATGGAAGCTGCCATGCTGATGTCGCTCTACTCGTTCACGAAACTTGTTTTAATGCATGTTCAATTCGAGGTGTAGGCACCTCATCCCAGTGTGTTTGTGCGAAAGCATCTCAGTATTTGTTTCTTTTGTCCATCCACGATGTATTCAGGGTACAACGGATGCTACTTAATGAACAGCATTCCGCGTCCGTCCATGTCTTGTGTTTAGTAATCTAAAGCACCTCTGCTTCTTGTCGTATCTGCTTATTCCCTTGTCGTAGTGCCTATTTTCTTTCCCTATTTATTTTACGATTGTTCAGGCGTGCTTTGTGTTTCTGTATTGCAAACGTGCTTCCAGTTAGAAACAAACAATATTTTTCTTCGTGTGTTAAGGTGCAGGCGTATGCAAAACCTCTTAGGCCAATTCGTATTGAATGAATGGGGTCGTTGAGTTATATGCGCTTTTATGTTCATCCTCTTTAAGATCGAGTTTATTCGAGCGAGATTATTCCAGATTTACGGTTCAACATACACGAATAACGATGGCTATGAGATTTCGCAGTGGTTTGTCTTGAGTCGGATTGTATCTGGGAACCGTTTTCAGTGGCGTTCTTGCATTAAACATTTTCTTGAGGTGTTTGCTTAATCTTGTGTGTTTTCAACTGAAGTTTGTTATGGTGCATGGCAGTAAAATCCGACAGGATGATGTTACACTGATGTCGATTTTCTCGTTCACGAAACATTTTTTCATAGAATTAAGGATTTATGTTTAAAAGGTTATTACTTTACAACATCACAGCATTACGGAGGGAAGGCAAATGTGAAAAATAAAAGTATAAAACAAATATAGTATATCAAATATATAGCTCGCGAATGTTGTTCTTTTGCATATATAAGTCCAATTTCGCTTTAAATATTGCTAGGCAAGGAGAGTCAACCACGTGTTGAGATAAAGAATTCCACAGGAAAAAATGGCACCGACAACCAATACGGGAACTTGGGATGTGTCACTTTTCTGTCACACACTTCAAACAAGTGTCTTAGTGAATGTCCTTTGGTAGACACAATTCTATAAATAAGAATGATGTCGCGCCGTGTTCCCTTTTTGGTAATGTCAAATCGACACAAACATCGCCATCTTTCAGTGTGTAAATCATTGCGAAGACCTGTTACTATATTTTCGCTTTGTGAATAAATTTATCGCATCAAAGATACCCAGACCCCTACCGCATACCCGATCCTTGGGGCGAAGGTAGACATTCATTATCCTTGGTAATGTTACCAGCAAGAATCTTCCAATTATTCTTTGACAGATACCTGACAATCTGCTGGTCTGTCGATATATATACTGGTAGTGAACTGTGCTCTTCGGGTTTCCAATAATCCGTACTCCAAGATCTTTTTCCAACGAGCTCCACGGTAGGTTTTCAGTGCTTAATCGATATGTCCAAGCAACATTCTTGCCAAGATGGAACATCTTACATTTCTGAATGTTGAATGCCATATCATTCACATTGTCCAAATCTCTTTGCAGTTTCTCGCAATCGTCTGCATAACTGATTCGCGTCCAAATTTTCATATCATCATTTTCATAACAGGACCATTTTGGGTGATATGATTAAATTAATTGAATGCATATTCCATTCAATGTGTAGGCGCCCCTCATCCTAATTTGTTTGCGCGGTTCAAGTCCTGCCCTTCCCCGACCTTTTAGATTTTAATTTTTCATGATTGCATGGCACCGGTATATTGATGCCCCCAATGGTGATGCTGCTTTCATCATTATAAAGCGTTGCATTTTTGGACTTCTGCTCTACTTGACGTGCTTATCCCATGGGCTTTTCTACCGCTTGTAGATCACAATGGGTATCCGTGGATTATCCACTTACATCAAACAAGATCCGAAACATTTCTCACCATTCCAACTGCATAACACCAAAGTGGTGATCGATGCCGAGAATTTTATCAACCACCTTTATAACCAGTCTGGTGTATGTAAGCTTTACGGCGGCGAGTACATGGAGTTTTACATTTGCGCTCGTATTTTTCTGAAACAAATGCGCAAATGTCGTATCTCACCCATATTTATCTTCGATGGGTGTCATTCGAAAGAGGTTAGTTTTCTGTTTCTCATATTTTGATAATTTTCTGTACTTTGGAGATTGTGGCTTATTTTCGGTTTTCTTGATTGTCTCGTAATCTCATTGGCTATCGTGCACGGTGCTTTCATACGACTTGTTGTAATGTTATCGCATTTAAAACGGGGTTGTATAGGTATCTTATCATTGATCCACAGCTACCATCTAATGTGTCGTGTTGCTTACAGCTTAGTAGTCGATATGGTATGGTATGAAATCATAGAGCCTGATCCAGGTAAAGTGCCGCACAGTCAGAGATTGCACGTGGACTAAGATACGGTCAGGTTGCCCAGGCCTAGACATATATCAGGGGGGAATAGAAATGGTAGTGAGACTCCAGCGTGGTTCAGCGTGCAGCTCACTACCGTTGACCAATCAATTTAGCACGATGTTAGCCGCACGCCACAGAAATGCTGCACGATTGCCCATCCGCGCACTCGATATGAGACTGGAGTAAACTTTCTTGTGAATCTATATTTAAGACGCTATTCGGTTGGTGCACAATTAGAACGCATTCACTAAAATGTTTATACACATTTTCACACAAGTAGTGCATGAAGCTGCCTGTTTGTATTTCGTCTTCGCGTAATTCGAAGTTTGTCGCTCGAAGATCCACATTTCGAAAACTTGTAAACCAGGCACAGCTGTAAATATCACGCCCGTAGCACCCATTTCCTTGCTCGTTTTTTGGTATATAGGTAAGTTAGTAGCTTCTCCATGCGTTGTTCTTTTTGAGCCCAGACGTCCGTCGCTTTTGCATGACACAAGCGCATGAAGGTTTCGTGTTCCACAGCTTTGCAAATGACTAAACCGCGCTGTATTCGGGATGAACAATCCTGCCCACATCACTCACAGTGATAGACAGTACTCAATCGAATGGCAGGCCAGCGGCGTGATCTACGTTCAGCACCCGAGTGCATGATCTGTTTTTCCCCGGATTGATTATGGCGCTTCACACAATGCCTCCAAAGTGAACGGTCAACAACATGTTCTTCTAAGCTCGTAGGGTCACAATGCAGAACTTTCATATCGGCTATGCAAACGTTTTTGTACCACAAGTGCGGTCGACCTCCTGATTTCCACTTTGCATTTTGGAATGTGACCGTTTTCCATTATGTGTACATTACCCAGGCGGCGTTGTCCTAGTACAGATACTATTGTTATTAATCACTGCAAAACACGATGAATGCAAGGTGTCCTTTTATACTGGTCTGTTTTTTTTTTAAATTTCTATAGGGCACCAAACTTGAAACACTACTGAAACGAAACAGAGAGCGTATTCTCTCCTTGTCCCATTTCCTCACTTTCATTGTTCCGCATCACCGGACAGCTGTTGACAATCTGCCGGAAGTCCCAGACATACTTCCCGTGTTAACCAAACTAACATTCATGCTTTTGTTGACGGAATACAACGTTCCGTATTTAACTTGCGAGCGAGAAGCTGACGCGCTGATAGCCGAATTGGCGCTGTTCTTGGATTGTCCCGTGTTGAGTAACGACTCCGATTTCTATCTGTTCCGCTCGGTCCATTCAAAATTTAGTCTACGCGTCATACCGTTGACTTCTCTCGACTCGAAACCCGTGTGCCGAACAAACGTATGTGACGAATGCGAGCGTGAATCACGTAGAAAATGTTTTTTCATGACTGGGTCGCTCTTTCTAGCCTCACAATGCTCGTTGAACATAGTCAACCATTCGTTGCTCCCACTGATTGCCGTCATGATTGGCAACGATGTGATACCCCCTATTCGTCAACCTCTTGGTGTCAAACAACTTTTTCAAAGTGTCATTTCCGTGGGAATGTCTTACGGCACCAGACGTATTCACGCTGTGGTTCGATGGCTGAGTCATTTCGGTTCGAATGTGAGGGCCGGTGTCCAAGAGCTTCTACAGTTGTACAACGGAGAGGAACTCCAGACCATCGTTGGTCAAATTATTGGTTGTGTGGAAACTTATCTGGTGGACCCTGGTGCTTCTGGTTCTGAGTTATGTAATGTTTTAAATGTCGTACCGGTGAAAAAATGGGACATCGTGGAACAACCTGCTTGCACCCAACTTGCGTCAAAATCCATCGCAAACAATCCGGTGGATAACGCCACGCAGAAATTGTGCGATGTTTTGTCGGGCACGGCAGTCACTACAGTGATCCGAAATGAGCTATTCCACCGATGGACTTCGCTTTTGTTGAAACGATTTCGCCAAGGTCACTTCAGTACATCTCTATTGGATGCGATTTACGTTGATGGTGGTTCAGTGTTGCGGATTATACTCGAGTCACTGGAACAACCTGAGTGTATATACACCGTGACGCGACATCTGCGCGCACTGAGCTACAGCATGTTGATCAAAATGGAACGTCGACTGGGGAATATGATCAAATTATGTGGTTTGGACGATGGTAGGCCTGTGGAGAATCGGCGTGAAGGAATGGAAATGCGAACCTTCCACATCAACCTGCCTACCACCGAGATCGTTACCATTTCTGGTTCAAACGATCTGCTAAACATCATTCGTGATTCTCTCTGCGTCGATTGTTCACTGGTCGTCAAACATCCAAATCATATGCGGCCAATTCTGATCGTGTTGCTTCTTTGGCTCAGAAATACATCATTCAGACACTCCGGTACTGTACGGTGCAACTCGGTGTTTCTGGCCTTCGTTTCTTGTTTTCTCGTAACATTTGAACACGTGAATGACCTCCTAAACCATACAGATCGGTTTGAACCTGTCCTCATGGATTTATTTCAGCTTTACACCGAGATCAGTGAACAAGCTAAACAAATGTGTTCGGGACATTCTTCATTCTCACGTTTTTCCATCTCGGTTGTGCATCAACTGAACGAGCTTCAAATGCTGTACTCAGAATTCACCTCGTTTGTTCGAATGTACGAGGCGTTGACATCTAATTGCTCGGATGCGCTGAGTTTCTTTCCTGCGTGGCTGGTCTTCCCTAGTGGTAGACTGTTATATTGGTTGACGCAAGCGCTAGAACGAGAATCACCCTCAAAACGTTTTCATTTGGTCGGTACATATTGGCTACCTCGCATGTTGGGCACACATCAAGCAAACGCACACCAACGCATTTTTAATCACCTGAATTGCATAGTTTCGGAACTGGATGCGGTGCAAGTTTCTAAGTGACATCATCCAGAAATTCCTTTGTTTTAAGTACTGTTTCAACCCACTCCCTATTTTTAACAATCTACTTTTTTTTAATATTTTTTAAGTATTGTTATTCCAACAATTCATGCGTCGCTTTTTGGTTTACAAGAAACGTTGTATTGCTCACGAACTTTTCTGGGAGTACTTCGCCCAAGTGTGAGAAAAAGTAGTTTGCTAAAGTGCCCTCATCAGCACCATGAGCGCTTGACCGAGAATCACGTATTTGAACGCCGTGGTTGTTTATAATAACCCTATCTAACATTGGCTTTGTAGTAAAAGTGTAAAAAGATCTGAGCAACACTATACATTGGTTTTCTCATCATCATCATCTATGGGAACAGGATCACCGGTAGCAAGTACCGCATGTTTAAATGCCATTCAACCATGGCACGATGATATCCGAAGAGACAGGGATGGGTGGGAACTAAAAATCCTTACGCTCGATTTAATTAACTTTTAACTCTTCCATAACGCTGGATTGATTTGAACGAGTATTGTTCTTCATTACGAAATTCTTGTGAATCTGCTTAATGGGGAGACTGCGTTGGAACAACCTGTAGTGGAGATTGATACTATTTCTGACCAGAATGATACGCTAAACATGATTCGCAGTATGCAACGGGAATCAAACAGGTTTCGTTTAAACCGCATAAGCTTATGTTGTTTCAGTTTCCCTCTGTCGATGTTTACTATGGATGTATATTGCAAACGCATGACCATCTCATATTCCACAACGTGATTCAAATGACTGAGATGTCCAGTTTAGGAGTAAAAATCTCACAGCGGCAGGCAGTAATTCAAGGTTTTTTAATGGTCTAATAAGCAACAGGCTTAACAACAACCACAGGATGGTAAAAATTGACATTTATGTGTATAAACAATATAAGGAAGTAGATTAAACACTAGATAAGTGTTCTAAAAACGAATAATGCAATAAAAATTCGTCTAATTTCGTTTTAAATTTATGCAAGCCAGTGGCGTAAGCAACGGTTGAAGGTAAACTGTTCCAAGTAAAACACACACGGACAGAGTAAAAATACCTTCTACAGTTCATGTGGGAATGGGGTATGACCAGCACATATTCATGGGTCCGATAATTTCTCGTATCCCTTCGCGTGAATAAATCCTATAAGGGATGGTTCGGCGTATGGAATGTTTTGTAAAGTAAGACAAGGTCTCTTCTGACTCGTCGATAGGGAAAGTCGAACAGATTCAGTTTAGCTATCCTTTCTGTATATGGTTTGTCTCGGATGCTGAGAACTAGTTTTGTTGAGCGGTGATAGATTCGCTGCATAAGTTCCACATCCCTCTTGACCCACGGATACCATGACTGCACACCGTATTCCATGACTGGTCTAAAGTATGTATTCATGATCCTTGGGAATATCTTGGGCGAAAATTTCCAAATACCCGTTTGAGTAGATTTAGAACACGTGTTGCTTTTTTAAAGACAGTGTTAGTTTGAAGTGATGTTTTTAAGCTGGAGCATATCGAGACACCCAAATCTTTTTCCTTACTGCAATTTTCAAGGACATGCGAACCTATGTGATATGTGAACTCTATTCAATTCCCCACAAATAACGAAATGTTACATCGAACAATTTCCGGTACTTCATTGACATAAACCAGAAATGGATCGGACCAAGGACTGAACCTTGGGGAACTCCGCTAGTTGCTGCAATTGGTTTGGATAATGCACCATCAACACGTACCTGGTTAGTGCGATTTGTTAGGTAGTCATTTAGCCAATTCAACAACTTTCCCGTGATACCAAGCCTTTCAAGCTTCTGCAGTAGTAGGGAATGGTCAACCCGATCGAATGCTTTTGATATATCTAAGTAGCACATGGGTATTGCTTGTCCTTTATCTACCGATTTTGTCCAATCATCTAGCGTTACCAATAAATTATACAAACATGAATAATTACGTCTAAATCCATGCTGGTTCCTCGAAAGCAACTGATTATTTTCGAAATGTTTCATTAGATCGTCAACAATGAGTCGCTCAAGTAATTTTGAAATCACAGGTAACAGAGTAACGGGTCGGTAATTAAAAACATCGGAGCGATTTCCACCTTTGTAAATAGGGTAAATTATTCCGCGTTTCCCATCTGTAGGGATCACTCCCCTTGCCAGTGTTTGCTCGAACAAGTAAGTGAGCGGTTTGTATAGCAAACTCGCAAATTGCTTCAATATTTTCGGGGTTATTCCGTCGGCCCCACGAGACTTTGCAGTTTTAAGATTAAATAAACCTTGAAGGACGCGTTTCGAAGTGACATTTATTTCACTTAGGGCAACCGTGTTTGAAAGTGTTGGATTTGGGATGTTTATTGTATGTTCTATCGGGTTGAATACCGATGACTAAAACGTGGCTAAAGCATCCGCAGTTTCTGCTGCAGTTGTTGTTGGTCCAACTGATGTGTTCACGGACGCTACTCCAGGTTTTACCTTAGCTTGATCGTTAACCATAGGATACAGCATTTTGGGGTATCGCTCCATCATGCTTGATATCGATTCTTGCAAGCACAACTTGTCTTGGATGACAAATTTGTTTACTTTGTTCCACAGTAAACGGAATGTTTCCAAGGTCTCTGATGATGGGTTTTGCCGATGGTGTCGCCAAACAATGTTTCGTACCGTTAACCACTTACCAGTTCGGCTTCTTAGTTTAAATTCAATTTTTTTCTTGAGTTCCTGAGGACAAATTTCGAGCTCACTTCGATTGAACTTTTGAGATTAGATATTAGCCATATCTAAAACTCGTACACGTTATTGGTTTCCGGTTGGCAGTTAAACGTGTTTTTCAGAGCATCACTTAACGCCATAGTGTTGATACGCCTAACTGTTTACGGGCATCATTTGTTCTTAAAGCTTCAAATCGATAGTGAAACTGGATGACGTCGTGATCACTTAGTCCCAGTGGACCTTCGTATGCAACGTTATCAATGTCGTGTTCATTAAATCTTTCCTCTTTCGTGAATTATCAACTTTCTTCTGTTTTCAACATATCCGCCTACTGCCTATCATCCGACTGACGATATTGCCCCTGTGAGTCTTGATAAAGTCTCGATTGATAGATTGAAGCGCGCATCCCTCGACCTTTCTACCCATGTTGCATCTAATTCATGGTCCGTTAGATCATACCTAACCTGTTTTCAAATCGATCCGAATCCCGTTACCACATATGGTGCTGCTAACCGCTGAGCCTCTACAAAGGTTTACGAGTCTTGGTGGTGCGCGCGTTAGGTTTTCGTAAAATCTGAATGATTACATGAGTGAGTGAACTTTTCAGCTTATGGTACGCTCAAGAAAGGGAGCCTTGTTTTTTTTAATCCTATTTTTGTTATATAAAATTGTTTAAAACTCTATAACGCGTCAAGCTTTAGGGGAAATTAGACGTTATCAGTCAAATAATTTCCGATAGGTTGTTTCTAAATAAATAAAAATGTAGAAAAGTAAAAAAGTTTCCTGAATCGAAAATCATTCAGAGAATTGTTGAAGAGAAACCCATCCCAACACTCCAGGTATCGGGAAATGTGTCCGTATGAACCATATAACCTGTATACTCAATATCACAAGCTAGGTGCTCAACCACGTATCGGCAGAGGAAATATGGGCTCGTGATTGTCTTTTAGCTATATTTAGCCCAGTGTATGGGAAGGCCCCTGGTGACGACGGAATTCCACCTGAGCTCATCAAATGCGGTAGAGCAGCATTATTACAGCCTCTTCACCATTTGCTTCTTCAGTGCTGGCAGGAGGGGGGTGTCCCACAAGAGATGCGAGACACAAAGATCATCACGCTATTTAAGAATAAGGGTGACAGAGGCGACTGCAACAATTACAGAGGAATCTCCCTTCTGAATGTTGTAGGCAAATTGTTTGCTAAAGTCTTACAGATCCGGCTGCAAGTTTTAGCTGATAGAATTTACTCCGAATCTCAATGTGGCTTCCGCAAGGGAAGATCAACCGTTGACATGATCTTCTCCCTGAGACAACTTCAAGAAAAGTGTCGGGAACAGCGTATGCCATTATACGCTGTTTTTATTGATTTAACGAAGGCATTCGACTACGTCAGCAGGGAGGATCTTTTCAGAATGCTTGATTTAATAGGCTGCCCCCCAAGACTGTGCGCCTCGTTATTTCGTTCCACTCAGGCATGAAAGGCTCAGTCCATTTTAACGGTTGCAGTTCAGAAGCATTTGAAATTCGCCGAGGCGTCAAACAAGGGTGTGTTCTTGCTCCCACGCTGTTCGGCATTTTGTTTGCTCTGCTTCTGAAGCACGCTTTTAAGACTAGAACAGAAGGCATTTACATACGCACGCGAAGTGATGGCGAGCTTTTCAACCTGAACCGGTTGAGAGCACAAACCAAAGTACGGGATGTGATAATCCGTGACCTGTTGTTTGCCTACGATGCAGCCTTTATTGCTCACTCCCAAGAGCACCTCCAGTCTCTAATGAACTGTTTTTCGTCGGAAATGCAAAGACTTGGTCTACACTCACATGCGCAAGATCCAAAGTCCTTGGTCAAGGGACTGTTATAGCCCCAAAACACTCATCACTGTTGGAAAACTGTCATGCTCGAACCAGTACATCATTTCCACATTCTGGGTTTAACCATTGGCGGATAACCTCTCCGCTAGACCACGGATGATTGATAAGCGGATTGCAGAGCAGCTGTCATTTTGTCCCGATTGATCTCGTTTTGGGGGTAACCGCAAGCTGACTGTAAGACAAAGAGATGGTATACAGCGCTTGCGTACTAAATGCTTTACATACGGCAGAGTGAAACCTGGGCCACCCCAGCAAGACACGAACGGAAGCTGAATGCTTTCCATCTACGACGCATCCGTCGTATCTTGAACATATCGTGGATGGACAGAGTGACTAACGCTGAAGTGCTTTCAAAAGCTGTTCTACAGAGCATGTTCACCCTATTGCGACAGCGCCGCCTGCGGTGGCTTGGTCATGTCTACAGAATGGAAAATGGTCGTATTCCGAAAGATCTACTCTAAGGTGAGTTGCAATTAGGAAGTCGAACATTGGGCAGACCGCACTTGCGGTACAAAGATGTTTGCAAAAGAGATATGAAAGCTCTTGACATTGATCCCGCAAGCTGGGAAGAACTTGCTCTTGACCGCTCACTTTGGAGGCATTGTGTAAAGCGTCGACTGCAAGCCGGGGAGGAGCAAATACAGCTCCTGGCTGCTGAACGCAGATCACGCCGCCGGCGTGCAACTGATGCAATACAACAGAGTTCTGACTATCGTTGCAAGCGCTGTGGGAGAGATTGTTCCTCCCGAATCGGCCTGTTTAGTCATTCAAAAAGCTGCAAAACATGAAATTCATCGACTTGAGTACATCCATGGTCGACATCGACGACGGAGGCCAACACACTCCCTTGAAGTTGAACATGGATGGTTATATTGCCAATTCCAAAGCTCATGAAAAAAAGTCCTCCCTTGTCAATAAAAAAGTTTTCATGATCAAAAAATAATTTATTTCGGAATTCGTTTTATTTCAGCGAAGAATAGCGAATTTAAACGAATATTAGTGAATTATAGCAATTTATAGCGAGGTTTTTTGTCGAAAACGAAGTTTTTGGGGGACATCGAAGTTGAGCGAAGATTATTCGCTAATATTCGTTATGGCGAAGCGCGAAGCTTCGCCATTGCGAAGTGCACTTCGGATATTCGCTTTGATACTATTCGCCATTGCGAAGGGCAGTTAGGGCTTTTCGAAAATTCGCTTCCAATTCGCTTCGCCCAAAAAAAGTGACAGTCGTGATCGTCTGGTCCAGAGGTGCCTGCCGTACGGCCCGTCATCATGAGTCCCACTTCTATGTGACATTTGGTTTACACTTCGAAGCAGGAGGGAAAACACCTAATTATCAGGAACGATTAATATACAGTTCTCGATCGGTACAACTGTCATCGATTACGTTCGATTTAGAAAACTTTATATTCACAAAACGGGCAAATGTAGAGTCGATCGTGTGAACTCCACTTGGCATCCACGTTACCAAACACAAATCAATTCCCGGGCAGTAATTCCTAGATAACAGAAAAATGAATTCAATATTATTTTCATTTTTAAGAGCAATTCTATTTGTAAACAACGCTAATCTAAAAACATTGCGTTCATCCGTCCCATTCCAATCAAACAGGCATAGGATCACTTGCTGATTCTAGCTTCAGCCTGACGATACTCATTCGCACTCAAAGTTAAGAGAAACTTGTTCACAGCTGGTATTTTTGATATTCATTGGTCTAAAATCGATAGTGCGAACTATTTTACCGAGAATCGATCGGACCAGAAAGTTCAATCACTGTATTCAACATTCCTTTTCGTCACGAGCTTTTGGAAAACAATCCACCCAATTTCATCAACATAAACAAGCAAGCGTAAACGATTCTTTCGCAGTATAGCGACGGTACTCACATGATTTTAACCCGTTTTTATCAGTTAATGAATGGAGATTTTTTTAAAATCTAATTCTGCGAATCACTTTATCATATCTTCAATTATTGAACAACTTTCGCTTAATTAATAAATTGATATCAACTGTTTTTGTAAAGTGTTGCTTAGTAATAATACGTTCCTTCTCAAAAAAGTCTGAGCACTACCACAAACAGTGGAAATATCTAGCTGAAACAATTGGTATTAAAAATACCATACTTGTGGATGCTTTTAGGATATGCGGCCTGCCAACTATAAAGGGCAAAGTCCTAGCCCTTAAAAGCTAACCTTCTTCTTAACCGAAATGACGGATACTATCAAACGTGAATTTGAAGCTAATAGAAAAAACTTACCACAAAACGTCAGGTTGAGCTTGCCCAAGGTAATAGCCGGAAGCAAGCAAACGGATAGTATCTACCCTTGAACGCCTAGTGATGAGGTTCAACCTGAATGTCATGCGATGGCTCCAAAAATACTTGAGCATTCCGACTCTAACCGAGTCGGCCCTTTGATAACTTTCTATGATTTGAACACCACAAACTTTATCAGATGTTTATAAACAAATGCACAAAGCCTTTCAAACAAACTAGCTGAGCTAACAGAGATATGTTCGCGCTACTCACCTGACCTTATCGCCATTACAGAAACATGGTTTTCTTCCAAATTGATTGAAACGGAGATATCAATTCCAAATATGAATTTTATAAGAAACGATCGAGAGAGAAGTGGTGGTGTTGCACTTTATTAACATATTCGGCTCCAGTGTCATTTAATAGACAAGACAGAATTCACTCTCGATGATACAATTTGGTGCTCTTTAACGCTGATTTCTGGTGAAGTTTGCATTATTGGTGTGGTCTATCGGTCCCCTCCATCTACGGAATCGTACTACGATATATAAGCAGTGAACATGCAATATTATCGCGCAGTATACTCATTTTCATCTTCGGTGCTTGAGGCTGAGCAGTAAGATATTGTGACAAATTTGATTTCAAATACCGCCCAAGCTGACGAACAGATTATGTTCTAAAGTTTGAAAAATGGATGTTGGCCAATCAAACCATTTGTATGCCTCATGGTGATCAATAAAATGTCAAATTGGCAGAAGTGTGTAATGTTTTATTTTTTCAAAAGTAACCTTGATAAAGCTTCAGCTGGAACTTGATGCCTTACAGGAATGGGCAGTTAGAAATAAGCTCCCTTTCAATGTTAGACAATGTAGGGTATTGACTTTTGAAAAACATTTCGAGTTCTCTAACAGCCTTGGTTCCCATATTCCTGAAAGCAGATGAGCTAATCCTTCGGATTGCCAATGTGTTACTTCATCAGAACAGATCTCACTTGGACGTGAGATAATTTATATTTTAGCTTTACAAAAAACCACATAATAATATGTGCATTACGAATAACGTAGGTAGTAATAACTGGATTTGTTTGCTTACAAAGCAGTTCGAGAATCAGGCAAAAATCCATCGGACAAAACTGTTTTCATTCAGTTGGATGGCGAATGTAAATCCATGAGGTCAAGATGTTTAGTTTACTTCGATGTATGAGTTCAAATTTTCATAGCTTTTATGGTGTAGAATATATAAGCTCAATGTTTTGATTGGTCCAGTTGAAGTTCGATTGTAACATATTCAAGTTTGGTGAATGTGTAACGTTACGGGCCAGGGATTTCCAGGTAAAACATACACGTACAGAATACAGAATAACTTCGACAGTTTAGTCTCGAGTCGGGAATAAGTACTGTATAATCATGACTCCGGCTGCAGTATTGAAATAAGCTGAAGAAATAATTTTCAAACGAGAACGAGGTGATATTTACGGTCATCACCATGATGAAAACTGGACAGCAAGAAATTTGCGGTTAACAAGGTTAATTTGTAACTTACATTGTCCGCGTAGCTAGGAAATTTTTTTTAAATTATGTAGCTGCATATGTGTGTGCATTTCACAGTGAGTAGATTGCGCGAGCATCAATCAAACACAAAATTGAGCATTTTTCTTAGTTGGATTATCACCGATCACACATTAATAAAATCGATTTTGCTCTTGATGTAGCTATTGATTTCTCATGAGCCTTATTCTATTCACAACTGTTGGCTAAATTCATTGATTGGTTTGTGCGAGATAGACGGAAACAAATTTATGGTGCACTGAGTCTAATCTTAGAAAGAAAACTTTATTTAATATCGTGTCAATGGGCTGCTGGTTATCCCAATGTTTGTCATCTAATTTTTGAAATATCTACCTCGAACGAAGATCTATTCACTTAAGAACAAAATAAAAATTAAACACTTTTTAAAAGACTATTGTATTCAATACCTACAAGCATTGAATTATATGACATCAACGAGTAATGCTGAATGATACAGATAGTGAATTATGTATTTTTGGATGAGCTAATCCTTCTAAATCACAATGTGTTACTTAATCGGAAAAAATATCTCAAGTACGTAAAATAGTTTATCTATTAGACCAATCTGCTGACGTTCGTCTTTCTCGATCATCTGTCACATTCTGTTTGCTGTGGCTAATTTATCTGAGAGAAAAATTGAATTAAAAATTAAATTGAAAACAGTTGACAGAATGTTTCATTCGAGAATTTGCTAATTATTTGTTAAGAAACCTTGTTTAATATTTAACATGACAAAATGATGTTTGTGAATAAACTACAGTATTCACCATAGTAACCTATGATGTTCATGTGCGAATCACGTCTAGCAGAATGGAGCGTGAATATTCTCGAAACTCTATCTCATGTGTTGATTGGTCCGTCACATGTCATAGGTGACAACACGAATAGGTCAATCAATTGAAAAGACTATAAATAAAGTGGTTCGTTGCGTGTTGATCGGCAGAGTTCCTCCGAAGTCTGGAGCCAGATACAGCTGCATCAAGTTCCATTTACCGGAATGCTATTCATGACCTACGAAAATTCGGGATTTGGGACTTGGATTTTTTTCCAAAACAGCTGATTACACAAAACAGCTGATCTGATCAAACGAAACCCGGTAATTGTTTCAGGCATTATGAAATTCCCGACAACTTTATTACCGAAAACAATCCATTGCATTCGAATAACTCCTCATTCACAGCAACAGACTTCGTCCGAATTCTGTCCGGGACCCAGATACAGCTGCGGCAAGTTCCATATACTGGAGTCCTATTCATAATCCACGGAAAATCGGGATTTGGAAGTTGGAACGCCACTCAAAACAACTGAATACGTAAAACAGCTGACCTGATCAAACGACAGCCGGTGATCTTTCCATGCATGGTGAAACTTCCGACAAATACCCATTTTTGCATTTAAAAATCACCTCATGCTTAACAACAGCTATAAGTTATGCGTATTGAAACTTGTGTAATTCTACGTACCAAAATATATAATGATATATCAACGAAAATATTACTCGCTTCTTAAATGTTTCCTGCGTATCCAGTTGATGTCGCTTGCGGTTTATTTAACTCAACTGAACGATGGAATTCCGATAATATCAATCTGTAAACTTCATACAATTTTCGGTAATCAATGAAGTCATGGAACGCGTAGTGTTTACGTATTGAAACCGAATTATCAGAAATTAGGGTATAAGTAACCGAACTCCCGGGGGCATGTATCCTGATAATATCAACGTACGATAACTCCTTTAATTGGGAACCACTCAAAGATATATATTGTAGAAATACTTTTGGTCGGTCTGCAATATGCAGCTGCTAGTAACAAATATGCGATTGGGAACGCAACTCATCCAACAATGAATCCAACCACAGTAGAGCGAGGGAATCCGTAATGAAAAAGTTTGTATTATTCAGAAGTAATAGTCACCATGCTCAGATAGCGAACTTTATCCAAATTTTTTAAAATTGTTTCAAACCAGCCATTACATAATGTACTAAATTTAACTAAGCAGTTATTTCAGTGTAACCGATGACCATTTTCATGGATCTTTGTTATGAGATCGCATTTGTATTCAACATTTGAGCAAACATGGTACTTTCAAACAGCAAATTATATTTCTAGATTTGTTTATCAATGTCTGCAATGTGATGTAGCCGCACTTGCATAATTATTCTCTATATTACACTGCTTCACATGAATCATCTTATTCGAGATGAACAATCCCTTTCTCGCCGTTTAAAAAGATACACGCTTATATATATTTTTAAGTGGATAAATCTTCGTTTGAGGTAGATATTTGAGAAATTAGATGACAACCAGTAGCCTAATGACACGATATTAGTTAAAGTTTTCGTTCTAAGATTAGACTCAGTGAACCATAAGTTTGTTTCCATCTAGCTTGCACAAACTAATCAATGGATTTAGCCAATAGTTGTGAATAGAATAACGCTCAATAGAAATCAATAGCTATATCAAGAGCACAATCGATCTTAATAATGTTTGATCGGTAATAATCCATTTAAGAAAAAGGAACGATTTTACAAGTAAGTGTTGTCAATGTGGTCATTCAATGTTTGCTCCACGCTCGCGCA
>JACCGJ010009157.1:0-27073 GCA_013407085.1 Atriophallophorus winterbourni
TGGAAGAAAGGGCTGCAGGGTTGCACTCAATATTCTAAATGTGGCCTGAAAATAGCCGTATATAAGGGGATAAATGGTTGATTATTCAATCGAACCTCCAGAATTTCTTTCGGTGAAATGCCAAACACTACCGAAATTGGTTCTGTCCTATTTCGTATCCTCGTCGTACGCGATGATATGTTAGGTTTAATTCGGTTGGTACAGGACTGCAAATGTCTGATAAGACAATAAAGCGTCCAGAAATGTTGTCAGAGAAATCTTCAAAGAAGAGCCCATCACTACAAAATTTGATTCTTTTTTCTTTAGTATCCTCGTATGCAGAAGATTCTACGGTACTCAGGTTTTTGTAGCTGGGACTAGAAACGGACGGTTAGGTTTTCTCAAATTCCTTCTGCTATAAGAGTAATTCCAAATGCAACAGAAAAACTCAGTTAACCAATGAGGGATGAAGGACCTTAGTGTGTCCCAAGGAAACATGAAGTTCCTACCAACAATATAACTATCGATAAAAATCAAGAAGCTATATATTTCACCCATTTCGGAAGGTGATTCCTGTAATTTACTGTGGTTATTCTTGTTGGCTTCTTTAGGTCAACGTCGATAATGGAGGGACATAACAATCACATGATTTTGTCATGTTCCACAGCTTTTCGAATGACAAAACATTACGATTGTGAAGGAACAATCTCTTCTGTTGCGCTTGCAAAAATAAGCATTCATTTGCAGTTGCGTCAGTCGATGTATCTGCTGATCCACAGATAGTAAACGACGCATTATACAAGGCCTCTAATGTGAGCGCTCAAAAGAAATTAATAACCAACCAGTGAGGTGTTATATTTCTTTTGCGAACGTCCTTATTTCAACTCTCCATAGAGAAGATCATTCAAGAATAGGACCATTTTCCATTAAGTAAACGTATACAAGCCCCGACAGTCCATCAGAAACCGGAGGTGTTCTTTTGAGTGAGCACTAATGGCTGCTACGTCGGCAAACAGCAGGTAACGGATTTGCTAATATGTTGCTGTGATTTTTGCTCTCATCCGGTTCAGGTTAAAAATCTTTACATCACTTCGTGTGCGTAGGGAAATGCCTTTTGTTTTCGTCATAAACGCGTCCTTTTAGAAGCAGAGCAAAGAAAATACTGAAGAGAAGATCATATCAATAGTTTATCTTTCTCCGCGGAAGTCACCTTGAGATTCGGAGTGAACCCTATCAGCCAAAACTTGAAGGTCGATCTGTAAAATATTAGCGAACAATTTGCCTACAACTTTCAGAAGGGATAGTCTGCTGTAATTGTTGCATTCGATTCTATCGCCCTTATTTTTAAATAGCGTGATGATCTTTGTGTCTCGCATCTCTCGTGAGACACAATCCTCCTCCAAGCACTGAAGAAGCAAATGGTGAGGAGGTTGTAATAATACTGTTCTACAACATTTGATGAGCTCAGGTGGAATTCCGTCATTAGGACACCCCTTCCTATACGCTAAGAGATCGATTGGACTATTGAGCTCATCAGGACAATGGGGAGTATTTTGATGTTCAATGGTTGTCAACCACTGAACAATTTAAAGTGTTTATCGGTTAAATCTTATTGTCCCTATAGCAGAGGTAAGTGCTCTATGCATTTTCCAAATGCTGAGGTTTGTCGACAATTAGGTTACCAGATAAAGACTTAATGAGCGCCTTTTTAAGTTTGTTTGGACCAATAGCTCTCTTGATCCCATCATACATACCGTGATAAAGTCCAGTATCCGCATCCTTTTGCATAACGAGGCTGTAACGTCAGTGACGTGAGTAACGCGTATTCCACCCGTTTCTTAGTTCGACAAGTTCAAAACCACAATTCGGATGTTATACGGTTCTGTAATTAGCAACAATTACAACAACAATAATTTTAAAAACCTCAACTGTATAGAAACGTACAGCAAACAGTGGGGCCAAAATACTGCAGAATCAATTATACCAAATGCAAACAAGTTCAATGACGACCTGAGATATAAATAGAATGAAACGAGTTAACAAAATTGCCGTCTAAAATGTCGATCAAAGACAAGACACCCAAAAGTGGTGTCAAAATACAAGCCAATTACAAGTGCCCAAAATGGCAACCAAATTCAACAACAATGACCTACAATGGTATAAACAATGAATTAAAACAAAAGCTTCACCAATTATGTGAACGTAATATTTCCAATAAGACAATTACAAAACGCAAGGTTTAAATTCTAAATTCTAAAGGAAAAACAAAAAAACCAAATTCAAGTAATAAAAATCGTTACAGAGGCTAATTTCAGATCAATTGTCATGTCCAAGATAGCTTATGCTGTGGTGTTGTTTAAAAAAGTGTTACTGGCACAAAGAATGAACTTTTTCACAGATCTGAAGGTCGTTGTCCATTTTCAATGGTGCGGCTGTGGGCTTGTACGGTCATATATAACATTCCTTGTCCGGCTCATTAATTTATCGGTGCTATCGGGTGTTTTACCTTTCTTCATTTTTAAAGTTAAACTATTTTCGCTCTTGCCGCCAGTTCTGCTTCTAATAGACTGTTTCGCATGGCAACCCCAATTCCATTCAATGGAAACTCATTAAACCCCTTTATTTCCAAAATGTGTAATCTTTTTCTTGTTGCATATCAGTGTCTGGTAATCGCGTCTGTGGCAGGGTAGCCACGTCGACCTTTAGACGATTTAGCTTATTAGTAATCACAGCTGAATTGGATATGAAATCCTGAAAAAATGGACCGATCCTTCAATGTTTCTTGTTTCAACACTGACCTTTGTTGTTTAGTAATTTGTTTTGCTGGTGCGAAAAAATATAATCTGCTTGTCGGTTGATTCCTAATCCTCATACACCCAATGAGGATAACAGTCCGGGGCGAGACGGCATCTTATTGATTAAGGACTGCTTAGCTTAAGGCGGGGGGTAGCCGTCCAATGAGACCTAAAAGTCTCTCCCACCGCCAGAAGCAAAAGAATGCGCTGACCTTTACGCCAGTCGTGCCATAGCTTTTAACCGGTATCTGATGCTTCCATTGTTATTATCCGTAGAAGCGGAATGAAGTGTCCTCTCATTGGTGCGTTGAAATGTACGCAAGAGCATTTAATTATTTAGAAATAGCTGTTGCCCTTGCAGTACGTGCTCCCTATCAACGACAACACTGATTAGCTTTGCTTATAATTTTGGACAACGATGCCGTCGCAGGAGTTGGCAGGACGACATTGAAGACAACTTCGGGCTTCCTAACGGTACTCCAGCTCCGGGTTTTTCTTCGAGGTTGACACTTGAAGACTTTTACATGTTTGGGTGTAGCCACAAGGCAATGGGGATTTCAGATAAGGGTATTTTTCACCTAGATGATCGCTTTCATGGAAGTACGAGCTCTACCAGCCATAAGCAAGCTGGTTTTCACTCGCTAGGCAGCCGCCATGGTCCCTTCTACTGTCAGTAGAAGCTGTTCCACCGAGTCACACAGGAACACGCGTGCATGCTAGGAACTGGATTTGGTTGTTGAAGGCTATATGAGACGCTCGCCATTCCTTAACCAAAAGTCTTGTGTAACATGCAAGTAGGAATACTTAGATCTCATAACCATTTTCCGTGACCAAGTTTTAGCAGTGGTTGTTATATTCTTGAACAAAGCTTTGATCGGGTTCCCCATTCGCGACTTATTTTAAAGTTATAATATTTAGGTTTTTATAAACCGTTATTAAGCTTCTTTAGTTCTTTTCTATCTGATCGCACCTTTTCAGTTTACGTTAATATCGTTACATCAACTAAGCAGACGATTTCAAGTTGCGTTATGAAAGTTAGCGTCCTAGATCCTATTTTTCTTATCATTGTTTCAAAATATTTTACACGACTCTAAGCTATTCAACTCACCTGACGACATAAAAGTCGTCATAACATCTTCGCCTGGTGAAATATTACAGACGATGATATCACTCAACTATGATTTTGCTTCTCTATCTAGCTGGGGCGCACAATGGAGATTAGAATTTTCTGCTTCTAAGACACTATATGGGATTACGTTGTTTAATCCCTTACAACACACTCACATTAAATGGCTCAACCATTACACCTGCAAAAATTAATGATCTTGGATTTAAATACCTTCATTCTCTCAATTTTAATGAACAAGCCAGATACCTCATCACGAGAGCAAGACGAAACTTCGGCTCAATTATCCATAAATTTCTTTTACGCGAAAGTGGAGTAGCGCTGTACTAATTTTCCATTATTGTAATATAATCTGTTCTCATATGGGTAGGCGTGACTGTTTTCTCTTCGAGCGCCTTCAACGTAATTTCAACAAAATAACTTTTGGCCAATCCAACACATTGTCTTATCTTGAAAGGTGTAATTTTTTGAGTGTCAAATTAATAGGGCTACGCAGAATTTCTATAAATCTGCTTCTTCTCATTCGAATCATTACCGAGCAGCGAGTTATGTTTTGGTTTGACATGCGATTTCACGGTATTATTAGAAGAGATCTTCGCAATCAAATAAGGCTGTTCAATATCCCTATGTCTCGCATTTAATTTTCAACGTAAATTCTTATTAATTAGATAGGCCCAACTTTGAAGTTCTCTTTCTCTCCATTTCCGTATGTGCTCATCTACAAGAAAATTCAAAACACCTGTAGAAATTCTTAGTGTTTATTCACAATCCCAAATTCTTAAGATAAACTCTTCTTTACTTATTCTATACTCCCATGGTATTCAAGGTTTCGAATTCCACACGGTTATGAACATAATAGTATGTCATGTGTTCTGATAGTATTATCTGGATGACTGGGGCTAGTATTATGTTGCCAGGCCTTAGACAAGTTTCTACACGTCATTAGTCGTAACCGTGCGTTTATATCACTTTTAACATATGTGCTTATGTACATAACCTTGTTCTATTTTATATTTAGCCGATATATATCAAAGCATTCTTAACACTAAGGTGTTTATAAAAAAATCTAACAAAAGTAGCAAAAAACTACAAAAATGCAAAGAAATACTGTTTTCGTGTTATCCATTTTACTCGTTGCCAACTGATTTACTATTTCACTTTGATGACCTCTCACCATGATTGTGAAGAGAATATTGAAAGTTGTGTTCTAGTGTCTCCGACTAACAAACCAGCGCCGATACTGCTTCATCTGCCGGAGTTGTTACGGCTGAAGCTGATTCTTATTTATGAAATGAAAGCCCTACTGGGAAACACTTGTTTTGGTTTCCATTCCTCGACAGTTTTTGACTTTCATGGATCGTACAACCGGCCCAACCCTCATGCGATTTATACCAAAATCTCTCCTCGTCCCCTCCATTTTCTATTTTTTCCAATTTAACATCGGAGATTTTATGAACTTTTCTTTACTCACACCAAACAACATTCCGAAGAAGTCAATTTATATATTCATAAAAGAATTATCTTCATTTTTGTTAATTTATTTTTTCTGTGACAAGTATATTATCATTCGCATTTATTCCTCTATAATTTATTTTAAACTTTGCTCCAAGATAATTCGCATCCTCCCCATTTGTATATCTCGAAGAAATCTAGATGCAGCGTCTAATCGTCTCATCGTTTCTATCTATTCGCTACGAGTGGTCGAGGTAAGGGAGGAAAAACTCACGTCAAGTCAAAGACCCGCTTAGATCGCGCTGGTCTCTAATTCCCAGTCGGTCGTGTGCACCATCTTCTACGCCGAACGCGTCAGTGCTGCTGAACCAGTGTACCTCGCTGCAGTGCTGGAATATCTGGCTGCTGAAGTTCTTGAGTTGGCAGGCAATGCTGCTTGTAACGACAAGAGAACTGCATCAACTTCATAATTGTGTGACGTTATGCAAAAAATGTCTTTCTTACCCACTGTAAAATTACCTTCCTTTTTTAAATGGGAAGTTAAATAAAATGTCCGCTTGTTATGGTCATTTTTACAAATCGTTTTTTATTTCGATGTACACATAATAATAGCTTGATCATGTTTTACATGCCTTGGTTTCCCAAGAATATCTTATTATTAGAGCATGCTTAGAATTATGAGCTTATCCTCAGAACTGCTTCTGCCGTGACAACTTGTGGAACCAGTTGTTTATTACACATTCATTAAATGCTAGCTTACGAACATTATTTATAAATGTCGCCTTGCCAGTTTGAAAGAACGGTCTCGATTATTGTTATTGGCACTAGATCATTAATTTCATTTGGATGGGCAGTACTGGAAATTGTCATGATTTCAAAGGTTTTCATTTGGTCCATACGTAGATAACTTCTTTTCAGTTAAAGAGATCTTGACTCTCAATCGCTCCCCATAAGACCTACCTGATTGCTTATCAGTCATACGAGTATCCAGGCGCTGAATACCTTTTTCCAAATAAGGTGAACATGCTTTACCGAAATATTATAAATGTGACCTCACGACTGACATGTAAAACTGTTTGAAGACATCCGGGACTCACAGGATAAAATTGATTGAATTTTAAAAAGTTCGCTCCTGAAGAAGTATGCAGCTGCTGCACAATGTTTAACTAATTAAAATCCGCCGAATTGACAATGAACTTTAGGCACCCAATAGATCTGAAAAATAACATCCTGTCCAGAATTATTGAGCTTATTAACGACTTTAAACATGATATATCTTTTTGAAAATTTAACTGGTAGGTCCCATGTAGCAGACCACTTGATGATCATTTCGATAATCCTTAAAAAGATCCTGTTTATTCAGTGATATTATAAAGTTGATCTTATGCGTAAAAATATAGCACGGACACTCTAGCGACGCTGCCAATCTATGGATCAAAATAAGAAAAGAGCATGCAATACATTATTACTAGTTGAAAGCTGATTATAAGTTGATCAAGTTGTCCTAGTGGAGTGGGATATTTGACCTGACGTACCAGTTCTGCGCTTGAAGAGACCATGAGTTCCAGAGTGAAAGATAACCAGCGCAGACTGAACCTTGTGAGCTCATTCACATGCTGACGCATGGCATGCATGTGAGTCCGTTCGATGAAGTCCTTAGACAACTTATCAGATGAACGTCACTGTTTCGTCCAAGATATAAGTGGTAGTTTAAAGTCGCAATCTATAGGGATCTTAAACCATATCGTACACATAAAAATGAGATTGTTGTGCGAATTAGGCAAGTCCTACGATGCTTCTTGAAAGCTGACATAAGCGCATGCTATTACAATAGATTAACGGTAAAATTGTTTGTAAGATATTAGTTCAGTTGAAGGTCAAATTTCACGGACGGAAGGTAGATAAAATCCAAGGAAGCGCTTAGATTTTGTTCGACAATCTGCGGCTGAGCAACTGGCTCTTCGATATTGCTGCTAAATAATATTTTAGAGTAATCAAAAAGAGGTAAAGTGGGAAGTTTATTAAGTTTTAATTTACATTTCGGGAAGGTGAAGAACTCATGAATCATATTTACACTCTGCTTCGCCTTCGAGATCACTGAATGTATATGCTCGTTGTATGTAAGCTATGCATAATTTCAGAACCCCAGATCACGTGTGCAGTCGATTATTTGAACAAGCTTAATATTAAGAAGGATTGTACATCATTGTACATCAGGTATTGTACATCTTAAATGCATGAATGTAGATTTATCTACAGTGAATAGGATATCATTAGTTTAACCCCTGCTGGATAATGCAGCCATTACTAATTTCAAAAGCTTCTATTAGGTAGATTTACGGTCGCTGTCTCTCTAGTGAGAACAGATGAAGGTCCTTGTGTCCTCATATGTTTTATCTGTCTGACCCTCAACCATCCTATTCGTAAAGCAGTGGACCCTTTCGAGACAATCTATATTTTTTATATACGGTGCTGAGGATAGGACTACAGTATTGTAAAAGTGAGGTCGCATGATTCCCAGTATAATAATAATATATATATATATATATATTCTTGGAAATCCAAGGCATGCAATACATGATCTGTTTATCGAAATTTGAACAGCAAACAGTTTATCTTAAGGATTTGGGATAGTGAGTGAATGGTAAGAATTTCTACAAGCGTTTTAAATTTTCCTGTAGAAGTGCACATACGGAAATGTATAGGAAGAGAATTCCAAAGTTGTGCATATCTAATTAAGAAGATGTTACGTCTAACTTTAGCGCGAAACAAAGGGATATTCAATAGCCTTGTTCGATTACGCAGATCATATTGAATATAATCGCGAAAGCGCATTCCAGACTGCTGCTTAACTCGTTGTTGAGTAATGATTCGGAAGAAAAGAAGCAGATTGAGACGAATTCTGTGTAGCCATAGTGGTTCGACACCCAGCAAATTACACCTTTCATGATAAGGCAAATAACCCAAAGTTATTTTGGTGAAAGTACGTTGAAGTCTCTCTGAGAGAAAAGATTCACGCCTCCCCATGTGGGAATATATGATATAACAATAATCAAGAATTGGCAGGACCTTCATTTTATATAGTGCAATTTTACTTTCGCGTAAGAGGAACTTATGGTTAATTAAACCAACGTTTTGTCGTGATCTCGTGAGATGTCTCGCTTGCTCATTAGAGTTCAGAGAAGAGGAATACCTAATTCCGAGATCCCTAACTTCTGCAGAAGGAGTTATGGTTGAGCCATGTAATGTAAGTGTGTCACAAGGGATTAAGCAGCGTAATCCCATATAGTGTGTCTTTGGAGCCGAAAATTCTAATCCCCATTGTGCGCCCCAGCTTGAGATAGAAGCAAGATCAGTGTTAAGGGATATCAGAGTTTGTGGCTTTTCACTAAGTGGAAATAATAGGACCACTTTCATGTCATCAGCGAAGATAAAGAGTTTAGAGTGGTTCACATCACTTTGCAGATCATTAACATAGATGAGAAAAAGAAGGTGAATATAGATAGAAAGATTCAAGTTTGACCATCCTCAGAGCAGTCTAAACAGTTTCTTGTCAGTCTTGTTTGCTGTTTCGGAACATTGAGTAGACCACATAAAATATTCAGTAATAGTAATACTGGAATCTTTTACTTTCTCAGCCATATATATTCTGATGGTTCTTTCAGCGACTTATAGGCTTGTCGTCGCCGAATAAGTTGCCAGAACGCAGCTCAAACTTGAAGTTTAGTGGAAGGTCCCATGTCATATTTTATTCAATTATTTTTTCCATATCTGAGTTTAGCGTATTTCCGCTCTCGAATCCTAGGATCTTAACATCATTAGCAAACAGGAAGCAACCAGAAATAAGGCAGGCTACCAGGTCTTTTACAAAAATGATAAGCAATACTAACATAGTTGTTGCGATTAGTTAGTAAACTGTCTAAACATTATTGTACTTCACATTCGATGCGAAAAATCTTCAGCTTGTGAGAAGTTACCTATAATTCATTGAGTCAATGAACTTCTGGAAATTAAGGTTGCATACTTCAAATTCTCTACTTTATTTTGGTCGCAATGTTACTTTATGGAGAAAATTCAGATGATTTCTGAGGCAGGACTTTGCTTTCTAACATCCGAGCTGAGTATGAATAATAATAGTACTATACTAGAATTTTTGGCTCCTTAGACAAACTATATGGGATTACGCAGCTAAATCCCTTGTGACACACTTACATTATATAGCACAACCAAACCTCCTTCTGCAGAAGTTAGGGACCTTGGATTTAGGTATTCCTCCTCTCTCAACTTTAATGAGCAAGCAAGACATCTCCTCACAATAGCACGACAAACTTTGGCTTAATTAACTAAAAATTCCTCCTACGAGAAAGTAAAATTGCACTATATAAAATGAAGGTCCTGCCAATTCTTGATTATTGTAATATCATATATTCCCACATGGGGAGGCATGATTGTTTTCTCTTAGAGAGACTTCAACGTACTTTCACCAAAATAACTTTGGGCTATTCTAACCCCTTTGATTATCATGGAATATATAATTTGCTGAACGTCAAACCACTATGGTTACGCAGAATTCGTCTGAATCTGCTTTTTTTTCTTCCGAATCATTACACAGCAGCGGGTTAAGCTTCAGTCTGGCATGCGCTTTCGAGATTATATTCAATATGATTTGTCCGTTACCCGTGTTTACCGTTATTGGAAAACGGTAATTTTTTTGTGATCTCAACTGAGCTGTTTGACTTCAGTTTATTGGACGCGTTGGGTTTGCATTGAAACCTGTATTCGATTACCGTTGAGTACAGTGTAAATTGACGTATTGTTCTGATTTGGGATCGATTCGTAAATTCTCGGCATTCCCGGTACACGAATTGGGTATCCAGGTAGAGCAGAGCCCCGCAGTTCAGTGTTTGTGTCTCAACTTGCTTTTCAGATTTGAAGGAATTTTGGTGGGCGGTGTATGAATCCGCATTGATGTCTTGAAAATTCCTCTTTCGGTCAAGCAAGATCAAACGAACTGGAGAAATTTGTTTTCCACCCCACACCCGTGTTCCTTATCAAGTTTTTTTTTGTCGTAATTTTCCCGTGATATATTGTGTTTGTTCTTTAAATTAAAAATAACATTTAAACTTAATGTTAAATCTCTGAGAGTTTTCTTTCCCGAACATTGTTCCTTTGTTTAACTGCACTTGGGCTTCCGCACATTTTGATTTGTCCGTTACCCGTGTTTACCATTAACGGAAAACGGTAATTTTTTGTGCTCTCTACTGAGCTGTTTGACTTCCGATTATTGAACGCGTTGGGTTTGCATTGAAACATGTATTCGATTACCGTTGAGGTTTGTTATATTTTGCTTTTTAATCGTCTTTGTCAATATAGTACAGCGTGAATTGAGGTATTGTTCTGATTCGGGATCGATTCGTAAACGCTCGTTATTCCCGGTATAAGAATCTTGTGGCTTGTAGCAGGCAACTAGTTTCCGTGACAGAAACTATTCCCCAGTGACGATTTGGTTGATACAGTACTCAACGTTGAAATTCGATTTGGACCGTATTTGTCTCAATTGGAGAAAATACAGTACTCAACGACGAATTCGCTGACGTCAATATACCCGTTTCCCGCAGTTTTGTCGAAAAGATGAAATCTTCCCAACAGTTGGTCGATATTGGAACGGAAGACACCGCAGGTGAGCGCATTCATTGTTCTGTTGAGGGCTCTCGAGGTAGCCTAAGGGGTGCAAAGTTAAAATGAAACATCCTTGTTCGTAAGGCTAAGATGCGCTTGGAACTCCTGAAACTGTCGCAGGAACGTGAAGCTCTCGAGATGCAACTGAAATTGCTTGAGGGGGCACAGGAGGTTAAAATGGCTGAGATTGCTGCTTCTGCATCTGACGATGCAGATTCACACTTGCAAGATGTTGATACCAATCAAAAGGTTGCAAGTTATGTTGCGCATTGTGGGCATCAAAAGGAAGAATAAATAAATTTTATTCTTGGAAATCCAAGGCATGTTAAACATGAACAATAATTCCCAAAAGCTTTGTACAATCAGATTATTGTATGTACATTTGCGAAAACAATTTGTTCAAGGTCATTTGTTTCAGCGGAATTTAACGTTCAATAAATAAAAAGGTAACGGTATTTAAAGTTGTTTCCAGGTAATCGGTACGTGATCTGATATAGTACGAAAACACAACTATTGCAAGGAGAGGTCTAGAATGTTTTCGGCAACACTGATGATCAATGGATAAGGTCCATCAAAGATGCGCGAAGAATCTCTATTGTTGATGTTCCAAACTTTTTCATTATGATTGTTGTAAATAGATTGATCTTTCCTGACCATGAGCCGTTTTCTTGTTCGCTGGGCGAAGGTGGTTTATTCCACTAGTTTGAGGTCTGGGGCCAGTTTCATTTTGGTGCGGATTGAGAATTTTGCTGTGGAGAAAAAAACTCAGAAGCGAGAGAATGTTGTTTCGAACTTTATGAACGTTTATTTAATATCAATAACCAGGAATGCCATTATTATATAAATCATCAGGTAGAACATTTAAATTAAGTAGATTGCGAATTTTATCAACGGTAAGAAATGAAGCTAGATGTGATTTGAATTCATTTAAAGAGGAACTGAGTCTTATATATTTCGGAAGAAGATTCCACAGTTTAGCATATTTAGTCAAGAAGAAACTGTTCCTAATTTTAGTTCGAAACCTTGGTAACTTAATAGTTTTTTCACTGTTTCTCAAGCTATATTTAAAATCATGCCGTATATGAATATTCGAACGTATTTTCATATTATCCGATGACAGTATTTTAAAGAATAAGATGAGATTATGCTTAAGTCTGCGAAACCATAGAGGATCGAGTTTCAGTTGTATACATCTTTCTCTATAGGATTGCTTGTTGGTATAGCCGATTAATAATTTTGAGAAAGTACGTTGTATCTTTTCTAAAACTATGCTATCGGTTTTATTTATATTAGTATATATTATGTTACAATAGTCAAAGATAGGAATGGTGAATAATTTATACATTTCTAGTTTACAATAAGGCTGAATTATAGATCTGTGTATAGTATTTATACTTTGTCTGGCTTTAGTAATAAGGTGGCGTATCTGTTCGTTGAAAGTGAGTGATGAAGAATATCGAAATCCTAAATCACGCGTGCTGTCAATCATTTGAATTGCGTTATTGTTTAGAAGGATTGAGTTATTTTGTATCGTGCATCTTATAGGCATGAAAATTAGATTTTGCTGTTGAGAACGTTAGACCATTATTTTTTGCCCAATCTGCAAGTGCAGCTAAATCATTGTTTAGTCGGGATATATAAGTTTGCGCTTGATTAGCTGGGAAAGTGATGACAACTTTCATGTCATCAGCGAATAAGAACAGTTTGCTATGCGAAATGACGTTATGTATGTCATTTATATATATAAGAAATAGTAAGGGGCCTAATAGGAATAGGTAGGTTGTGTGATCTACGGCAATTAACTTCAACAGAGTAAGTGCGATCAGTAAGAAAAGAAGTTAACCAGGAAAGAAGATTACCACCGATGCCATATGATTTAAGTTTCGATAATAATATTTTATGAGGAACAGTATTAAATGCTTTAGTTATGTCTAGGAAGACAACTACAGCTGCCAAACCTTCCTCAATCGATGTAGTAATATAGTCAAGGTATTCAAGCTGACATGTTATGCATGATCTTGTATTTAGGAAGCCATGTTGAGCTTTAGAGAAGAAACTTGGAGATAAGTGATTTAAGATAGCTTTTTTTATTATTTTTTCAAGTAATCTAGATAGTATTGCTGTGTGGTTAATTGGTCGATAATTTGATACCGTGTGCTTCGAGCCAGATTTATGTCTGGGTGTAATGACAGAGTGTTTCCATTCTAAAGGGAAGATTCCAGATTCGATTGAAGTGTTAAATAAGTTCAGTAGAAGAAGTTTGAAATCGTCACCACCCATTCTGCAAATGGCGGGCGGAATGCCTGTTATGTCTGGCTTGAGACTGAACGTAGTTTGCTTGCAGACTTCATTAATGTCATTCAGATTTATGCATATAGTGTTTAATACACTAGGTGACCGATGAATATTGATATATAAGAAATTCTTCGCAGATTGTAATAGGGTCTGTAATTCTTATTTCTGCCGAATTATAAGTTCGATCCTGAATAATAAAATCTACTTTGCTGGTTGAGTTTACGGATCGTGATTTAAATAACCTGCTAAGTGATTTTAGTTTATCACAACTGTTCAGTGCTCTATTTTCCGATGCAATCAATGTGTGGTCTAGAATGAGTTTGTGGTCACTCAATAGTTCATAGGAACGTAAACGAGCAAAAATGTCGTTATTGGTAATTGCAACTGTAGACCACTCTTTTATTTTCTTTTCCATTTTCTCGAGCCTAGTTTGTTTTATGCGTTTTCTAGAACTGCTAGCTTTATCGATTAAACCTATAATTTTCGAATGGAATGTTGAGGATATAGTTGGAAAATCATGTGAAAGAAAGAATTGAGACCAATCTTCAATCCTTATAGGTGTTGAAAGTAAGTTCCAATCGATGAAACGGTGAAGAGTCTTGACCTCATTGGTAGCTTTGCAAGTGCATGATAGATGGAGGATAATATTTTATGGTCCCCATTAAAGGGGGAAGGCAATATTAGTAAGTTGTTTGGATCAATATTTAGAGTAAAGACTAAGTCAAGAATGTTGCCCTTTCTAGTTGGTCTATCAATAAATTGTTTGTAACCTAGTAAGTCAAGCGTTTTCATAAAATTTGTATGAGAGCTAACTTTACTTCGTTCGTGCTAGTTCAAATTAGGCATGTTACAATCACCGGCTATAAGTTTATGGCGTGCATGATGTAAAGACGTTTCGATGAAAGCTTGAGTTAATGTATTCAGATTATATGAAGTTGAGTCTGGTGGGTAGTAGATGCAGCCTATTAAAAGATCTAGTATAGGTAGTTCTATCCATAGTGAATCTTCAAGTTCTGTTAAATTCGAAGATGTTATACTATTAGCTTTAAATCTTGAATGCACATAAATAAGGCAACCACCACCTCGTTTCAGAGTGCGGTTTGTCCTAAATACCTGGTAGTTAGGTATCATGATTTTAGAGTCAGAGTGATCATCACGGGTCCAGGATTCAGTTATAAGAATAATATCTACAGGTTTAGAAGATAGGTAGGATTTTAGTATACGGATTGTTTTTAGTATATGGATTTTTATCAAACGTATCAGGGTGAGAAGACTACAATCACAATCAATCATCTGATCTCGTCCTAAAAGTTGATTCAGTAAATGATCAAGAAGATGCCGAACAGTGTGGAAGCCTGAATACATTCTTGTTTAAATCTTCGGCGAGTTTCGCAAGCTTGAGTAATTTAAACTTTGAATTCGACTGAGCAATTTGTGTCAGATTGGAAAGGCAACGAGTTTTAGCAGACTTTGAGAGGTAGCCTCCAAAATCAAGACATTACAACCCACCCTTGGTTACGTAGTCTAAACACTTTTTAAATCACGAAAAAGCTACAATTGCGAGTTTATCCTCAACGATATCTTAGCGGAGAAGGTCATGTTTAACGGTAGGTATCCCGTTTGGATGCCATAATATGATTTGAAGCAAACGCTTTGAGCTAATTATTGTAGCAAAATATGCAAAAGTTTTGCATACAATTTACCGAACGCATCAAGAAGAAAGATTTTTCGCCTATTTCGCTATTATTCTTAAATAACGTGATGATCTTATTGTCCAATATATCTTTTGCGCTTCTCTTCTAATCGAATACCACGCTTCGATAAACTCTCGAACGTGACGAGTTCTGACTTTGGTGATTGAATTCGTGTCCTTTACGATCCACGTGTTTATGTGTCCTTGTTTCTAAACTTCTTCCAGTTTGTCCTAGATAATATTTCACAATTCGCATGACACATTTGACAGGAAAATCGGATCCAATCTCAAAGAGCTACGACGAATTTGGTTATCCACCTTTCCTGTGTCGAGATAATTCACTCACCCACTTCCAGCAACTTGTAATCCGCTTCGGACTCGAATTCGCTTCATACGAGCCGACGCGCGCATACCCATTTACCACACAGAGCGATCGATAAACCTTTTCACCCCGGCGTCATGACCTTGCGAGCAAATCCCATTAATGGGGGTCACGTGTGCCAAATTTCAAAGTACTTCAAAGTAATTCAAAGTTTTAATGGTCCAAAAAGTAAATACTTTACAGTAACCACAGATTAAAAATATAGGGAATTCATAAAAACAACACAAATGTTTTATACACATGGAAAGTCAGCACGTGTATTCAGGTGCAATGTTGGGTTTGGTCAACATATACTTGTCAAGTTCAGCCTTGAACATGTTCAGGCTTGTTGCGCAAATGATATGTGGGGCAGGGAGTTCCATAGAAAACAGACTCTGACAGCAAAGAAAAACCTTCGACAATTTGATCTGGAGTGTGGAATAATTAACTTGTATCCATGCGATCTGCTACCACGTGCTTCTTGCCGATGAAACAGGTGTTCAAGTGGGTGATCCACTGTATGCAGAATGTTGAAAAGCAGGATCAAGTCACCCCTGAGACGACGGTACGAAAAGTCAAAGAGGTTTAGAGTTGCAATCCGCTCCTCGTATGGCCTGTTGTATAGCCCGGTCACCAGTTTTGTAACGCTGTGGTATACCCGTTGTTGCAAGGTCATGTCCTTTTGTAACCATGGGGACCATGCTTGAACAGCATACTCCATTGTTGGTCTGATATAGGTGTTAATTATACGTGGGAGTATCTGCTTTGAGAAACGACCAAAGATCCTTCTGAGCAATGCTAAGATTTGGCAAGACTTTTTGTATACAACAGAACAGTGCCGTGAAGACTTCAGGTTACTGCTAATCCACACGCCCAGGTCTTTCTCTTCAGTAACCCATGAAAGTTGCTGAGATCCCAGAGAGTATGTGAATTCAAATGATTTACCGACGTTCAACATTTTACATTTTTGGAAAGGTTGTAAGTCACAAAACCCGACTAGTTGCTTTATTTGCCACGATAAAGTTCATATGAAGTGTGTAGTTGAATTTAGAGGACAGCATACACAGAATTGAATGTTTGTTAAATGACTTATTAATTAGCAAACTGAAGCCTAGACTTGAGCGTGGAAATCGTGTTTCATCTCGGGTTCTAGGAAGGCAGAAAGGCAAAAAATGCGTTGATCAACATATCAGACACTCGACCTTTAAATTCAGAACAACTGAGCTGTTCCCATAATCCGCGTGCTTTGGAAAGGTCGGAAACAAATTCAACACAATCCGCGAATAAAATGTGAGCCGTTAAACAACCAACTGATCCCAAAACAGATAATGCTTTGGAGAAACGAAATAACATCGTAAGGCGCACTCTTTGAGTGTCATTTGTACTGATGTTCCAGAACCCGAATGCACTCTCTTCAAAGACCATCAAAGGCACGATGAAGAAAAATGGAAGGAACTGTGTTAACTTATGAAACTTGGAACTTTAGTGCCGTTAGCATTGACTCGTTTAGCTAGACGGCGTAGTTCACTTCATCACGATAAACCCAGACGTTTGAGGGTTAACTTAGAAAATGAGCGTGACCGGGAAAACGTATTACTGCTACTTAGGTCCAACAATTCACTGAAAATTCGTAATCATGCTGATATTCCATGGTGGAATAATACATGCGACATAAGATAGACATCCAATCGCAATCTCATCATCCTCGGAGTTCCAGAACTGGTAGGCAATCCTGAGGCTAACGAGCGAGCTGAGCCTGACTACAGGCAATGAAGTATTCTGGTTGATATCATTTCCGTTAAAATGGCCGTTGTCGTTGATACTTTCAGATTGCCTCCCTCAGCAAATTACAAAGGTAATGGGCCGTGTCACATTTGCATCTTGACTTGATCGATTAATGGCATTATCAAACGGATATTCATGGCAATCAATCACTTCACAGGTTGGCCGATATTCTGTTCCCATCAAAGACCACGTTCATAGCCTGTAGCACGCGTCTTTGTCGAACACTGGATTGCCTATTTTGGCACACCATTTATCATCGCAACCCAACCTGGTGCTCAGTTTCAATCGACATTGTTCCCAGATTTGACTCTACACCTTAGCTGTCAGCACATCCGAACCACCGCCTACCTCCCGCACGTGAATGGATTAGTTTATGGCGCCCCACCAGCAGCTCAAAGCCGCTTTTGCTGGTCATTCCGATCTTAATAGATGCACTGAGAATTTACCACTTGTTATTCTTGGAATTCGTTTCACCATCAAAGAAGACATGCAATGCTCTGCGGCAGAGTTAGTTTGTGGCAATACCTTGTGTCTGTCCGGTAAATTCGATGTGCATTGCCAGTCGTTGTCTTCCATGTCAGATTACATTACTCTCTTGCGATCGTTTATGTCGAAGTTGGATTTTGCGACTCCTCAACAGCGCCATGTCCACCCACAGAATTCACCTAATCGCGAAACGTGCGATTTGGTTTTGTGCGACGTGTGATCCTATGTAAACCACTCCAACCATCCTACCATAGACCACGCAGAGCTAATAAGCGTAAACACAAACACGTCATTTTGAATATGAATGGTCGACGCCTCACGTTTCTATCGATCATCTAAAACCAGCGTTCGTTGAGCTTAAGCCACCAAATCCACCGAACGTCATTAACTCTAAATCAAAACCGCTGAATAATGCTCATGTGCCTAACACGTCCCTCGTTCATTCCAATGCTTCAGTCACTTTCAAACTCGAACCGGTAGACAAGTGAGTCGGCCCATTCGTCGAAAACGCAAAATATCTCGACTTACAATCACACCTAACATCCAGTTTGGGCATTCAAACGGTCAATTCTCTTATGTGCATCTTGACCTCGTCGTTTGATGCCATCATCGAACGTATAATAATTCATCCTAACGGCGATCGATCGCTTTACAAGACGGCCGGTTGCTTTTCCGATCAAAGTCCACGTTCTGAGTCTGTAGCACGCGTCTTCGTTGAACACTGGATTGTCTATTTTGGCACACCATTTATCATCGCAACCAACATGTGCATTGGCTCCAACGTCCATATAATATATTATCTCGATATAATATCACACCTTATGCGCAATAGTTGAACTAATCTATGTGTAATGATGTACAAGTTCCAGATGACGGTTTTTTAGAGCGATTTTTAGTCCAAAATACTTTGCAGTTATTCATTTATGGCTGTCTCGCGAACGTTTGTGCATATCGATAAACAGCAGCTCAATAACGAGTGAAGTTGTTTTGTAAGAGAATAATTATGGGGTTCAGATGTGCAGCCATAGGTCAGGGTTTAGTACTTTCGTACAATATCATATGTATCAGCTTGAGAAGACTACAATCACAACGCTTGCGTTGGTAAATACCATGTGATCTCTTCCTAAAACTTGTTTCACTAAATGATCAATGAAGATGACGAACATTATGAAAGCAAGAATACATTGTAGTTTATATCTCGGCAAATTTCGAAAGCTTCAGTAATGCAAACTTTAAATTCGACTGACCAATTTGTCAGATTCGAAAGACAACGAGTTTGAGCAGACATCGAGAGTTAGTCTTCAAAATCAAGACTGCAAAACCTACCCCTGGTTAGGTAGGCTAAACATTTTTATAAATCATGCAAACGCTAAAATTGCGAGTTTATTCTCTACGATATCACAGTGGAGTGAGTTATGTATAACGGCAGTTAACCTGTTTATAACCCACAATAGGATTCGAAGTAAACACTATCAGCTAATACAAGTAGTTACATATACAAACGTGTTGCATAAAATTTACCAAAGGCATCAAGAAGATTACTCCGCAACTGATGAAGGCGACTCTATCACTACTATTCCTAAAAAGCGTGATGAACTTAGGGTCTCTTATCTCATTTGAGATTCTACTCCACCTATAATCATTGTTACAGCTACCAGTCAATCTGTCTGCATCGTAGTACAGGCGACTTGGGTGTGGTGGGCCGAGCATAGTATTCGACATTATTGGCTGACTATGTTGTTGGCTGGAATCCTTGCTTGTCCTGGATGTTGACGTGTTCTCATTGGTCCGTAGACACCATCCAATCGAATGTGCTCTTTGATATATTGTGGTGTCGAATACCACGCATCGAGGAATTCTCGAACGTGACGAGTTCTGCCTTTGGTGATGATTTCCGTACTATTCCAATTGAATTCGTGTCCTTCACGATCCATGTGTACCGATGTCACTGATTTGTGGTGATGTCGTCCTGTAGCCAGTTTGTGTTCATGTATCCTTGTTTCTAACATTCTCCCGATGTGTCCAATATAATAGTTCTCACGATCGAAACACGGGATTCTGTTCACGACGTTATTTCTTTCCTCCTTAGCAAACATGGCCTTGACCTTGACTAGTTGGCTTCTCAAGGCTGAAGCTGGCTTGTGTGCTACACGAATTCCGAGCGGCCGTAGTATTATTTGCGGTAATCTCCGAGATATGTTGAATATAGTGTAGTGTTAACCTTGCTATGTTCGTGCTGTTCACACACGATTGGGTTGTCGAGTCCATGTTGCGAATGCTGAAGTCCTTTTGGTATCCATTCTTCCGGAAGTGTTTGAATAAATGTTTCTCCTCTGCTTCCCAGAGATCGTCGGTAGTGCAGTGTTTTTGCGCGGTTAAATTGTGTTCAATCCCAGCTTCGCTTGTGGTTGGCCGGGTGCTTGCTTTTAAAGTTCAACATTTGATCCGTGTGTGTTCGTTTCCTTTATACACTAGTTTCTAGGTTTCCTTTTTCTGTTCTTCACACGTTCACATACAGAAATGGTAGACAGTTTTTCCAATTCTGTCTAATTCGTAAATTGAATTCCAGTGAAGACGCAATTCAGTTGATGGTGCGCATTTTCCAAGTTTTCTTCCTTTAGAAGCACGAACGTATCATCGACGTATCGGATCCAGATTTTGGGTTGGATCAGCGGTAATGCGATACGTTCAAGAGATGCATTACAGCTTCGGCTAGCAACCCAGATATTTGCGATCCCATTGGAGATCCTTTCATTTGTTTATACAAACGATTGCTGAATTTCACTTTCGTCTGCAAACACGATTATAATAACTGTAGTATACTGTTTTTGGTCAGTCGGTTTCCATTGTGCTCCGTTCCGCGTTCGTCCAGCAGTTTTGATATGGTTTGCAGAGCTAATTTAGTGCCGATAGATGTAAATAGCGCTCACGTCAAAAGAAACCACGATTTCTTCTTCTTCCAAATTCACGTCCTTTATCTTCTGTTGAAATTCAGTTGCGGAATCTATAGAATAATCTGATCCTTGAATAAGGTAGAATACTCTTTTTCACATTTCTTTGCAGAGTTTGTTGGTAGGTGCTCCAGGCAGCAACGCGATTGAGCGTAGTGAAATGTCTTCCTTGTTAATTTTCCGTAGTCCATGGAAGTGTGGTAAGCTTCAGCCATCCGGTTTCATTCTAAAATATTCGGCTGCATTGAGTTGTCTCATGAAAATGACTTTCGTAAACGTAGCATTTATTTTGTTTTCCAACTGTTTGGATTGGTCTTCGTTGATCTCCCGATACGTGGTGGTGTCTTGCAGAAGTTGTTCAGCCTTGCTTATATAATCCTTTTTGTTCATAACCAACGTCACACATCCTTTTTCTGCCGGTAATATGACAACAATTCGATCTTTTCGTAAATAATCCCTTGCGATGATGTCGTTGCGCGTCAGAACTTTCTGCTCTTTTTTCGCGATGAGCGCGGGCGTTATTCAATGGCGTGTTTTTTCTTTGGTTTCTTCTGGTATTAATTGTTTTTTAGCATACATTCAAGACGCGATAAATTCTGCGTAGCAGGCATCATTGCAGTTAAAATTCAAACCGCGATTAAGCACGCGTTCCTCATCTGACGACAGCGTTCGTTTCGATGGATTCTTAACCAAGTTCGTTCCAGGAGTTTCATCTGGATTAGGGTTGATTGACCTCATTTTTCGTCAAGGCCTTGACATTTTTTGACCTTCGCTTTCTTTGTTGTAACGTTGATAGCGACAGCAAGTTGTTGCGTCATCTGATTACCAAGTTCACCGCGACAGAAATTCTTTTCGACTTGAACGACATTTGAGTAGTTGACAATCCTCTTTTGCGCGTTTGCGATAAGAAATTGTAGCCATTCTCGGCTTTGTTTGTTTGCTAGTTGCTGTGCCTGATGAGTATTGTAGTATTGCTTCTTTGGGACATTCCATGCAGAAGAAAATCATACTTAGGTTATGGCATTCTTCACGGAAATAGAACACCATAGAAAATATACGCCATAGAATAACACCCGCGCTCATCGCGAAAAAAGAGCAGAAAATTCTGACGCGCAACGACATCACCACAAGGGATAATTTACGAAAAGATTGAAATATTGTCATATTACCGGCAGAAAAAGGATGGGTGACGTTGGTTATGAACAAAAAATATTATATAAGCAAGGCTGAACAACTTCTGCAATACACCACCACATATCGGGAGATTAACGAAGACCAATCCAAACAGTTGGAAAACAAAATAAATGCTACGTTTACGAAAGTCGTTTTCATGAGACAACTCAATGCAGCCGAATATTTTAGAATGAAACCGGATGGTTCAAGCTTACCACACTTCCATGGACTACCGAAAATTAACAAGGAAGGCATTCCGCTACGCTCAATCGCGTTGCTGCCTGGAGCACCTACCTACAAACTCTGCAAAGAAATGTGAAAAAGAGTATTTTACCTTATTCAAGGATCAGATTATTCTATAGATTCCGCAACTGAATTTCAACAGAAGATAAAGGACGTGAATTTGGAAGATGAAGAAATCGTGGTTTCTTTTGACGTGACAGCGCTATTTACATCTATCGGCACTAACTTAGCGCTGCAAACCATATCAAAACTTCTGGACGAACGCGGAACGGAGCACAATGGAAACCGACTGACCAAAAACAGTATACTACAGTTATTATAATCGTGTTTGCAGACGAATTTTAAATTCAGCAATCGTTTGTATAAACAAATAAAAAGGATCTCCAATGGGATCGCAAATATCTGGGTTGCTAGCCGAAGCTGTAATGCATATCTTGAACGTATCGCATAGCCGCTGATCCAACCCAAAATCTGGATCCGATACGTCGATGATACGTTCGTGCTTCTAAAGAAAGGAAACTTGGAAAATGCGCACCATCGACTGAATTGCGTCTTCACTGGAATTCAATTTACGAAGTAGACAGAATTGGAAAAACTGTCTACCATTTTTGTATGTGAACGTGTGAAGAACAGAAAAAGGAAACCTAGAAACTAGTGTATAAAGGAAACGAACACACATGGATCAAATGTTGAACTTTAAAAGCAAGCACCCGGCCAACCACAAGCGAAGCTGTGATTGAACACAATTCAACCGCGCAAAAACACTGCACTACCGACGATCTCTGGGAAGAAGAGGAGAAACATTTATTCAAACACTTCCTGAAGAATGGATACCAAAAGGACTTCAGCATTTGCAACACGGACTCGACAACCCAATCGCGTGTGAACAGCACGAACATAGCAAGGCTAACACTACACTATATTCAACATATCTCGGAGATTACCGCAATAATACTACGGCCGCTCGGAATTCGTGTAGCACACAAGCCAACTTCAGCACTGAGAAGCCAACTAGTCAATGTCAAGGGCATGTTTGCTAAGGAGGAAAGAAATAACGTCGTGAACAGAATCCCGTGTTCCGATCGTGAGAACTATTATATTGGACACATCGGGAGAAGGTTAGAAACAAGGATACATGAACACAAACTGGCTACACGACGTCATCACCACAAATCAGTAACATCGGTACACATGGATCGTGAAGGACACGAATTCAATTGGAATAGTACGGTAATCATCACCAAAGGCAGAACTCGTCACGTTCGAGAATTCCTCGAAGCGTGGTATTCGACACCACAATATATCAAAGAGCACATTCGATTGGATGGTGTCTACGGACCAATGAGAACACGTCAACATCCAGGACATGCAAGGATTCCAGCCAACGACATAGTCAGCTAATACTATGCACGGCCCACCGAACTCAAGTCGCCTGTACTACTACAAAGGCCATCAATTAGCATTTTTCGCAGAAGATTAATCTGGCACAAACCCTCTACACCACATTTGGCCATGAATTACTTGCGTGTATTTAGCCACACATCATTTGATTCACTTATTGGAAGGTCATTACTATATCTTTTTTACGGATCACAAACAGCTAACTTTTGCTCTGCATTCTAAACTCGATCGTCATGCGCCGCCCAAGATTCGACACTTGATTAAAATTTTCGATTCTCTACTAACATTTGTTACGTCAAAGGAGAGGCGAACTTGGTTGTTGATGCTTTATCAACACATGAGATTGCTGTTTTGTCTGGCAGCGCACGATTCGATCTCTCCTTCTTGGATAACCATCAAACTCGGATTGATACAATGGAACTCGCTAAGTGTCGATCATTCAATCTGAAGCAAATCGATTAAACGTACGCTTGTCAGCCGGATCGTAATAGTTAGACTGAGATTTACCTCATGTTCTTATTGGAATTCCTTTTTCCACCAAAGAAGACATGCAATGCTCAGCCACTGAGTTAGTTTGTCACACTATCTTGTTTCTTCCCGGTGAACGCGTAGTGCCTTGCCAGTCATTACCTTCTATGTCAGATTACATTACTCGCTTGCGATCGTTTGTGTCGAAGTTGGATTTTGCGACTCCTCAAAAGCGCCATGTCCACCCACAGAATTCACCGCACCGAGATAGACCACACAGAGCTATTGATCGTAGACACAAGTACGTCATTTTGAATATGAATGCTCGACGCCTCACGAATTATATTGATCGTATAAAACTAGCTTTCGTTGAGCTTATTCCGCCAACTCCATCAAGCGTCATTACCCCTCAATCACAACCGCCATGTAATCCGCATGTGCCTACCACCTCCCTCGTTCATCCAAATCCTCCATTCCCTTCCAGCTCCGTTCAAACTCGCACCGGTAGACATGCATTGTCCCCAACGTCTTTCTGACTATGTGACCTCATTGACATTTCGAGCGCATGTTATCCTTTCTTGAAGCCAAACTAACGCTCAGGTGGGGAAATATTGTAGTGAACTACTTTTTTTGTATTTTAGTATTTTGTACATAAACGTCTTATGCCTTTTTTGGTTATTCGTCTATTGGCCTTGCATGCATCAATCGAATTAATGTTTGGCGGTTTTCGAACTCTCGGACTTTGTCTTTTTTGTGGTTGCGAAGTTTGTGTGCTCTACTTCGTGCGGGAATTGTGATTAACGGATCCTCCTACATTTTCGCGCATTCTGTACCTTTGTTTGCATCTCTTAGATTTTCCCGTGTAGATTATCTAGCTATCGTTTGAGTTCACTGGATCTTTAGTTGGACATGGGCTCGTTTGGTCTTTTAGTGAGTTCATTACATTTCGGTTTCTATTTTGTGTTGTGCGGTCTTATTTTTAGTCCACTACACAATCAGCGCATATGGAGGAGCGCCGAAGTCCCAAAAGATCACAACGTTTACTAAGACCAGCTAAAACATTGCAATAACAACCGAGTAAACGATCGTACGAAACTTCATCGGTAAGTAACGTATACCACAGCAACAAACATCCCTTTCCACTACATACATATTGTCTGACTTGGCCATGACAACAAGCTTCCATCGATCACACTACCCAATTTTCCATGATTATTCTGTACCTCCACACGTTCGCTATGTTGTTGCTATATAAATACAACCCATGTCCTCGGTGGAATTACGTTGAACTACGGACTTCTGCTCTGATATCTCGCTTTAGATTGCTTATCATATGAATATTATACACGCTAGATAATTCACATAATGATTCAAAAATAAATCGTGGCACGCAATCATTGCATCAAAATAATTTTGAGCAATTACTCACCTCGATCTTTCATCCTCAAGCAGATCGCGTCATAGTACTGTCGCTGAAATTTTCGCGACTTCGTTGTTCACATATACGATGAATTTCAACGTTCTCCAGTCTCCGATGCACATTCCATCGAATGTCTACAATATATGAAAATGAAATAATGTGTTTCCATTGACACCTCAAAAAATGTATCTGTCGAAATATGTCTTCGTAATAGCTTACATTGATTTATCTTTTGTGATCCATACTGCGATCCGCCGGAGTGAAATCTTTTTTATTTTTATCTAACATTAGTCTGTTTAAAAATTTTGTCCACAAGCTACTGAGATTCAATTTTACGAAAAACAGAACTCACCGATATCCAAAGCATCCGTCAGCGCGAACCGTTCAATCCATCTGTGTATGAACTCAACTGAGCAGTTGCTTTCTACTCCCCGACTCACAAAATGAACATGATATTGTATTGAACGAAAAATAAGTTTGCTCTGTGATGATTACTCAATACTCTCATGTCCGCTGCAAATCAATAATGCGATGGTCGATAAACGCGTGAACGGAAATCAATCAATCGATAGCTGGGCCCCGACGGGTTCAAATCGATCTGGATGCGCTGAACGTGGTTGACAATGCATTCAACATTGATTAGAAGATTGTTATAGAAAATAGGCCAAAATGCATTTATAAAGCGATAAGTTATCGTAAATAAGCAATAGCTGAAACACGCATCGTAGCGCGTTAATTAAACTGCACCGATTGCTGTTCCCGAGAAACAAAGATTATCACGGTAGTTGAATATAATTGAGACCGATTGTGAATCCTTATTAATGGAAAGAAAGTTTGTGATGAATCGGTTAGAGCAGTTTTTTCAATACGTTAGCCTTCTGACACAGGAGCATCGTTATACCAATGGTATCTCATATGTACCCAAAACCCGCATCTGTGTCGATTGACGTACGATATACCGTCGTTCTTAGCTTGCCGTTGTCTTTCTGTGCGAGACCTTCCGAGAATGGAAGTCTTCCTTCCATAGACTCATTTTTTGTGTAACCAATATTTTTGGATCCAAAATATTAAGATAACTATGAAACGCTTCGAGTCTGTTGCGCTTTATGATGATGGATGTATCGTCGACATAGCGCCACCATATCTTTGGTTTTAAAGCTTCGTTTTTCAAAGCTAGCTCTTCGAAATACTCCATGTACATATGCGCTAGCACCGTGGAAATAGGTGACCCATCGCTGAATACTATTTTGTTTGTATAGCTGAACAGTAAATAACAAGTGGCTCAAATATTTAGACAAATTGCTACATCGTTGAATTTTTTGTACACTCAGGTTAGTACGATACTTCAAGGTCGTATCAGAATTGAGTGACTTCCTTGAAAACGCTAAAGTGCTGGTAGTGTCGACATTGGGGAATCATTTTAGGGAAAGACTTCACGCAGAGGCAGTTAAAATAAAGGCTGAGACAAATGCGCTGAACAAGGTGGATGGGACGGATATCTCAACAATCTGGCGTTCGGTTCTGCAGCGGATAAGCATTAACGTGCATAACGCCTAATGCATACGCAGTTAAAGCAAGTAGCCTTATCGGTCAGTGGACCTTGTTCACACATGCACTGACAAAGCAATTAAGTGATTATACAAGATGCAGCTTGCAACGATTACCGTGGGTGCACACGGATTACGCGATTAATAGGGAACGCGGACGTTATTAGCACCTGCACAATAAAAATAATCAATTCGGGGTTTAACACACGTAAGGGGCGG
>JACCGJ010009158.1:0-16419 GCA_013407085.1 Atriophallophorus winterbourni
TTGCGACCGGTTTTGTGCTGTTTACACTCATTGGGTAGTGAGAGTACAATCAGGATCCGCGTGCCTTGAGACAGTGGAGAAATCCGAAAATTGGTTTAAGATTAAAAGCCACTGCGGGATATGGATGGCACGGCCAACCTGTTAAATCCCATTTGTCCACATATGTGGATGGGTTTAAACGCGTGGGCCTGGAAATTCCTACAAATACGGATCGTTGTTTCAAGCTCATAGGTTTAACCCCACGTGCTCGAACAGGTTGGTCGTGCTAACCTTATTCAATAGTGGCTTACAAGGTCAAACATATTTGTACTATTACTCCACTGCTTCAAGGTATGCGGGTCCTGATCCTGATAAGTGAAAACAGCATGAAACCAGTCGTAGGGTAGATGTGCGTGATGGAATTGCAAGCAAATACTGATTTTTGCAACCCAATGTAGTTACAAAATTTTAATTTGTCCCAAATGGTTATAAGTGTTAGGGGGAGACTCACTAGGCGGAGAGCAGATGCCACCTAGCTCTGGAGCAGCAGTCCAGGCTCTACCGAGCACGCCCATAAACGGACGATAGGTCAGTAAATGAGCCAAACATGTTCGATTGAATGTGGCATGATTGAATGCCTGTGATAGGATAGTTTTCAAAATTGTCTAATTGAAAAACTTATCAATAAATAAAATTAAATTATACTAGGGCGGTAAAAATTCATGTTAAATTTACTTGGAACAAATATGAGAAATATATGAGTTATGAGTTCAGTCTTTTATAGAGACGCGATTTACTTTCATGGTTTCAGATTCACAGATGATTCTAGGGGTTTAACGGTCTAAAATGCATTAGGCATAACAATAACTATAGGATGTCGAAAATTGAAATATAAATGAAGAAATGCACGCTGGAACATTTGATTGTACAGTATATAAGTAATCGGGAGACGAATAATTAAATAAATACTCGTCTAAGCTAGTTTGAACTCATGCAGGCTAGTTGAGTGAATAACGGTATAAGGTAAAATGTTCCAAGTAAAACAGACATGGACGGAGTAAAATCCGTTCTACAGAATATGTGGAAATAGGGCATAACAATCGTATAAGCATGGGTTCGATAGTTTCGCGTAAAGAGTCACTTTAAGAGATAGTTTTGTAAAGCTGGAGTAGATTTTTTCTGATTCGTCGATAGGGAAAGTCAAACAAATTCAGGTGAGCTATTCGCTCTTCATAAGATTTGATTTGGATACAAATAACTACTTTTGTTAAGCAATGTATTCCATGGCTGGTCTCAGTTATGTATTAATGATCTGTGGGAATATCTTGGGCGAAAATTTCCCAAATACTCGTTTGAGTAGATTGAGGACAAGTTTTGACTTTGTAAAGTGAAGTGAGGTTTTTATGCTGCAGTATCTTTTTCCTCACTGCACTTTGCAAGGACGTGTGAACTTATTTTTATGTGAAATCTACTTGCTTCCCCAAATTCATGAGGCTGCACATTTGATGAAGTTAAAAGCCAGTTTGTTCTTCAACAACCAAATGTGAAGCGCATCAAGATCTTTCTGTAATAGCAGACAGTCCTCTGGGATATGGATACACCTCTATCGCTTTGTTTCGTCCGTGAATAAAGAAATGTTTCAACGAAAAAGTTCCCATATTTCATTGACGTAGACTAGAAAAAGGATCCGACCAAGGACTGAACCTTGATGAATGCAGTTTGCTATGATATATAACGCCAAGTATAGATGCGACAGCAATACATACATCTATAAATGTTAGTAAAATGTGTGCTGCGTGGTTACGTATAAAGGTTCGGAACATGAAGCAGTCAACTAAGAATTCTTATCGAGATATGCCAAAATGTTTTATCGATTAGAAATAACCTTGAAGGTTATGATGAGTAAATTATACACATTAGCACGTTTTTCTTATCCACAAGTGATTTCAATATTCAAATTTTCGTTCCCATAAGTAATTCATCAATATGTAAATGCTCTGCCTAGCAAAACTTAAGTGGCTAAACGAGTTGCAATTCCTCATTACACAATGAAAACAATATTGTGACAATCTACTCATATACACCACTCAAAAGCAAAAGCTATTACTGGAAAGGGAAACGCAGATGTTGCCGAATCGAATAATTTGGTTCAAACTATTATTTAGACCTTGGTACTATTTAACATATGCCTTGTGGTAAAACAAGTTTTTTTTAATGTAAATCAGTAGTGCTTGTTATTTCAAGCTAAGCAGTAATGTTGAACACGGGAGACCATACTCTTTCGTTTTTCAAATTCGAAGTAGAGTTTTATGCTCGATTTTTCAACAATTGCTAGGAAAACGAAACGGTTTCCAAATTTTAACGCTTTTCGATTGGCTATTCGCAGTTGTTTTCCAAACTACCATTTTCCACTTTCGCATGATGCTGCTGTGGGTTAAGCGAATTTCCCGAAATGTGCAACTAGATGAGACTCGAACCTAGATCGCTACGGCTGTTCTAGATAAAATGTTCAAAGGATTTTATGATATCACCTTTGCCCCTTTCTGTCGAAGAAACCAGAGATACGGAGCAGTGTTGTGAGCCACAGCGCCTCATGAGAAATAAAAATTGGGTAGTCATATTTTTCATCGAAACATTTGATTAAAGCAAAAGGATCTCCATTCCGTATTTCTCATCCGGTCAACATCAACTAATAAACATAATCAAGGTCACGTGTTGTTACTTAAAATTGTCTGGTCGATATGGATGTTGGCAAAGTAAGGAAAGATCACGAACTAGTTGTTTCTGGACACATAAGTTTGGTCTAAATGTTTCTTTTTATTGAAATTGCCTCAGCCGTCCGCAAGATATTCCAACCAACTTTTCGAGACACGTTGTAAGGAACCGTGTACATGACTGAAAACGCCATTTCAGGATTTACTCGGTGCCGCTTGTAAAGCTTGCTGACAAATACCGAAAAGGATCTATATACACCTAAAAGGTTAACAACACCAAAAGTATAAGGTAATCGATGAACCTGTAATCTAATCTAAGGTAAAATTCTTTGTATTCAGGGATCGTATATACCATTGAAAGAGCTTGCGGCGTCCAAGGCTTCCCATCGACGTCCGTTTTTGCATTATAGTGACCTGGTATGGGCGACCACGAGTCGTGTATAATTACCTGATCAAAGAAATGAAACACAGAGGTAAGACACAGCATCTATTTTGATTAAAACTTTGTTACTCTTGTGTCCGAAAATGCACAGCACTAGATCAGCTGACAGAGCATTTTTCTCGTTTTAAATTAAACGGTGCTTGCATTTTTGCACCGCGTATGTTAACTTGAAATTATCCGCTTATCACTCTGGACACAATAGTTACAAATAATTCTACAGCAGATTACTTAGCTCAAGTTACTGGATAAATACTAGCTCTGATATCCATGTTCCAATTAGCTTCGATAAACAACAGATCATGGCATTGACAGTCTTTGCTCTAGGTTTTTGTTTTAGGAAGTGCATGCTTACGGTGACTCGAAATTAGCTCAATACAATAAGCAATTATCGTTTGTCATTCATTTGCCTTTAAATGAATAATTACGAATTTTCAAGCAACCTAATGTATGTACTCATTAATTAATAGTTTTTCAAACCGTAATCAGACACGCACTTCACGGCTCATCAGCTGGGCACTCTAGAATATTTATACTTCGAATTCAGTTAGTTATGGTCCACGTGAAATCTCCCGCGAGCTCTCGGATGCGGCTCATAGTATGTCGACAATTTTCCTCTACTGATCATGTGAGGCCACAGCTGTTTAACACCAAGAGGATGCAATATACAAAATATGACATAATTTTATACTGCAATATTTTGAAGCTGCTGAGAGGTAAGTTTTGGACACATTGGTGAAAGGTTTTAAAACCCTCCAATAATGAAAATAAAATATTTGATAGGATTGTAAAGCTTTATTGGCTATCGGGATATACTTTTGAAAGACTTTCACTTACGTCCCCGAGAGCGAATCCAAAACCAGACTTCTCGACGGCTTCATCCACCAGGAATTTAGCCGATTGATATAAAGCATTCAGTTGATGAAACAAAGCAATCTGCGATTGATATGAAAATCTTTGCAAAAACTAACAATCAGACGTATGGTCTTTGGTCCATCAATGTTCCCGACATTTTTGTAAAATGCATAATCTACAACAAAGGTCAGCCGACACAAAGTTTTATCGTAGAAATTGGCTTCCCTCTTAGGACGAAGGTGACTAGCTGGAATTAGAAAAGACAAGAACCTGATATAGTTTTATGAAAGGAGAGATAGACAAGCGTCATCATTCGCTGCATTGAGATAACTTTTGTTGGATTTCGTTGCAAATATCGAGTAAACTGGTTTCTGATTCAAGAAGTCCGTTTAAATTTACAATAAACAAAACCGAAGATTTCTTGTATTCAAGTTACATATTTTACAACGCATTAATAAAAACTCAACGAAATACCAATATAATGGTTATTCAACAAGACAAACAAGCTCCGAAGCAAGCAAATTTGTGTGTATGTGAGAATTTTGGAATGTGTGTGCAAGAAATTATAAGCACTATATTGAAGCCAACTTTCATCTGAGTACGCTCGTTCAGAATAATTGTTTCTATGGAAATCAATAGACACTGTTGGGTTTGAAAGCAGTTTTGAGGAGCTTTTATTTAAACTAGTGCAAACTCAGCATCACGCTCAAGTCATCACGAGTTGCGCTGATCTATTCGATAAAATCTCATCAACATCAGTGCTGAACGCGCATTAGGACTGAGGCGGCATTAAAATCACAAGGCGAGAAATACTAACACTAAAATGCCAAAAAACAGAACTTTCTTTCTTATTATTTGAAGTTCAACCGCAGAATAATCGTTATTTGTGTTAACTGATAGAAAATGTTTGTGTATTTACTAAAGAACGATTTTACATGAGGTGAAATTTTGTTAAATTGTGTAAATATGACATTCCGTGTATCCTGCCAACGAACCTGGTGGCACCTTCTGGTAAGGTTCATCGATATCCGATGAGCAATTGAACCTAAATTGATTAGGAAATCGATTGACTTCACTTTATCCCTAAAGGTTTTATGTCTCGTGAATTGTAAAACAGATAAGATTGGTTTTCACTGTGATCTGTGTACAAAGACAAGGGCTGAAATATGTGAACTATAGTCTTTTACTTCAAAGAAATATACACCAGATAGGGTAGAAATTCTTGCTGAAATATATCCTGTGCTTTTGTCGAGGACTGCATTGACGTTGGAATTGCTAACTCCACATAGATTTCCTCGGAATGAGACAACATCATGTGCATGGAACTGCAGGTTTCGTGTGCTTTTTGGACTGATAAAGTTTACATTGACCTCGTTTAGCAGTTTTCCATTCTCTGGATAGAGATCCAAACACCAAGAGCTTAATAAAGGTAAGCGAACTGAAATAACATACGTTGTGCTTGTTGAAAATCGTATATTGTTTTTAAACTCTGGCACGTCAATAGCTCGCGGAAAGCGGAGTGTAGCTGGAGCTACAATTTCGTAAGTTTGAAGACGATCCAAGATAGTACAACTCAATCTTAAGGATATCATGCATTAAAGCATAATTACCCAGGAATATAAAAGATGACTATAGTCAAAAACCTTATTTGGTACATTACATATTTCACGGGCATAACGACACTAAAAATAGAAACGATGTTTGTCCAATAAAAGCGTTGTATAGATTGTAGGTCGCATATGAAGAAATAACTTATGTTAAATAAATAATTTCAGTGACAAATAATAATAATAATAATTTCATTGACAAATAAATAATAAATAAACGTTTCAAAAACAACAAACTAGTAACGCTGAGATTTTTTCCATTATGATAAAGTAATATTTCAAGACATACCAAAATTAAGCCGGAAAAATACATATTTCGTCACCACTGACACTATTCATTTATGCTTATTTGAAACGAAAACACCACGTTCATTTCAATACTGTACAATAACCACCTTCATGTTGACGAGCATTTCAAGCTTGCTAGTTCAAATTTAGCTTCACATAAAAGACGACTCTATCAACTTGTGAATGCGGAATGGCAACATCAAAGTTCTGAGAAATTTATTAAATAATATATTAAAACCGTTACCGTTTATACCGAATTGCAGTCAGATGGGCATGCCTGGTATATGACCACAACGATAATTCTAGCGGTACTTCTAATTTGTCATTAAAATTTTATGTTGCATATAATCCGGTCTCTGGCTGTTTATTGTCATCAGCTGGAGTTTCATTGAAATTTGTAAAAAGTGAAAAAGTGGTAAATAAGGGTGAATTTCGAAACAACTGCTTAATACAGCACAACAATACAGTACAACGATGTCCAAACGAGTAATAAAAAGTAAGGCGAAAACCATAATACCAGAATGGTTTCATCCAACGACATATTATTAAATATCGATGAGCCAAATATAACACGCTACCAAGAAAAAAATATGCTTTGTGCATTTATAATTGGTTTCTAAATACAACACGATCAAAACTAAATCAACACGTGAATTGTTGTAATTTGGATTGAGCGCATAAATTTCCTTAACTTTGACCTAAATCCTAGAAACATTAAACACGACACTGATGAAAATATTTATTTATTTGTCATGTATTTGCAGTTAATTAGCAGATTGCTTCGAATCCTTGAGATATGTTTTAACATAGTTCCAATAATTATTCCATAAGATTATATCACAAAAATTAGCTCCTTTTATATGTCTTCACACACAAAATTTGAAAATTCTCTATTTTAATTCTTCTTCTTCTTTTTCCGGATGGGAATCAGAAGTAAGGAAATCCCGTTCAAGCTTGTTTTCAAAAAGTTTCATGGTTGACTTCTGTTGACAAGTAAGTCTCTGGGAGTAGAGTGCCATCTTTGAATCACTGTGGGTTTTATGTCCAGACGTCTTAAAAATTACGGATTCAACCCTGTTTTGAATAGCTGTTCTGATGGTATGTATAGGAGCTCTTCTGTAACAAGTACCAAGTATCCACTTTTTGCGTGGATAGCGTGTTCGTATTGCTTAGCTCAAGCCTTCAAGCTTTTCTCAATTTATGTTTTTTGCACACGAGACGTCGATTCACTTTCCAATCTGAAGAGACGTTGGAACGTGTCTCCATATTGACCGAGAAGGATGCACAGATTCAGAAGCAGATCAATCGTTTCTTTTCAAAGTTCTAGAGAGTAGAGTTTAAGTAAGCTCCGTCTGTCCTCGTACGTGAGGTTGTGTCTAAAATGCGCAATATTAGTGCCTCTACATTGTGCGTTCTCAAAGGAATCACATCCACCTTTGGATTGTAGAAGTACAACACTCGCCCCCTTTTCTAACAGAATAAAAACATACGCCGAAAAAAGGTTCTAAAATATATACGATCTAATGGCCACAAATGAACGCCTAATGGTCCACAACATCCTGGTAGCGCTGCCTATTCTCCGACAAGTCTCTAATTTGAAATAAAATAATCCACGAACAGTTTCTCTAAATGTTCTCTACTCGCATCCGTTTAATAGGCTGACTTCCTAAAAAGTATTCCTCAACAGAGTCACCGGAGGTGCTGTGCATGAAGACTAACTTGTCTCAATTTATTGTGGTGCTCATATCCCCATCTCTTAAACACCACTACCAATTTCTGGCTGTTTGCCGTCATCAGGTGGAGACAGTAAGATCAGGTTCAGTGAGCCTTGTTTTATTTATACTCTGCGTTCAGCGATTTATCCATCTGATTAAGTCCTCAACTGCTTTTTGCAGATTCTCGTGGCCTTCACGAAAAATTACAGAATCTTCGGGTTACAAATTATCACTATTAACCCGTACGGAAATGTTGATTACAAATATCTTGAATAACAGGTGATGAATAATTATTTTATTTGACAGGCTTTTCGGCAAATACATGTTAATAAACAAATCAGATGTCTTTTTTCCATTTGGATTTTTAATGATTTGCATCTCTTAAAAAAGAAAGAAAAATACGCATAATTTTATAATTTGTTTGAATGTTTTGTATGCAAATCGTCATTAATATTTTGTTAGGTTGATTTTTCACAGATATTAACAATAAAATTCGATTATATTGTAAGGTAAAAAACTCATCGAAAACTGAAGTGATTGCATAACTTTTTAGTGAAGCCTTTTGTACATTAAAAACACACGAGGATTTTTTTTAACAAATACTAATCAGAGATCCAATTTAATAGTTTAGCAAGGTAAATCCATTAGCACTGAACGCCTTTGCGTCATGGATTGCTAAACACTGTCTATTATATTCAACATTATTCTTTAAGTCATTAATGTTGTCGAACGCTGGGAAACTGTCAGAGTAACATCGGTCCTAAGTAAACCACACCTGATATCTGCTATATAGCCTGCTATTAACACGCATTGAAAATCATTGAGAGTCTAGTTCTTGATCGTCTGCAGAATATACCATCGCTAAAAAAATGATCACAATCAATTTACTTATTGCGTACAATACTCTGCATTGGATGCCTGTTATCTTTAATTCACAGAATTCTGGAAAAACTTGACGTAATTCATGAGCTCTTAAGCCATGTATCTCGTAAAATATGTGCTTCTCAAATAAAGTTTTTGACACTTTGAAAAAATCTAGCCGATTATGCTGTGAGCCCTTCGAATCAAATCATGTTTGAGAGAAATCTTGATGGCGTCGTGGCTCGTAACCCGTGCGTCGAAGAAAACAGTACACTCTAAACACATGGATTTGCGTGTGTCACCCGACTGTGCAAACGAAAACAATTTCTGACATTTGGATGTTTACCTGATTTCTAAATTACAGGGTGAGCAATCAAATCCTGTTTATGCTTGTTATATTAATCATAGTTTCCAATATTATACTGTTTTTTAAACTGTATGATTTTTAAACCATTAATATTGAATTGAGTTGAATGAGAGATAGGTTATTTACTTAAAATTTAGTAAGGCCTTCGCATCGGTCAACCACAGGTTTATAAATCTGCGGCTTGCAGTCAATTTAGAATATGGGTAACTCTAACTTTTGTTCAAAATAAGTCCTTTGTTTCAAATGAAAAATACTAACGTTTGGCTACTGAAATAGCTGGTCTAATTTTTTAGGCCTATGATCACTTCAGTCTCGTCATCAAAGCGGCGACCTGATAGAAACCTGATAATCCTGAACTGCGACGAGGGTTGAAAAATCTTCACATATGCGATGAAACATTCAAAAGAATAATTAACAATGAAGGTCTCTAAAATTAATCATATGCAACAATATATTTTGGTGCTCACATCCCCAACCGTTTCATACTACGAGCGGTTCCTGGCTAATTGCCGTCATCAGGTTGGAGCAGTAAGATCAAGTCAGGTGAGCTTTGAAAAAGTGGTATATTGGTAAACAAATGTATGCTTGTATTTTAAGATTAAATTGCGTTTTTACGAAGAAACACGATGATAAATAACGGAATCACAATGTTAAAATTGGTCCAGCAGTGTAAGTGCTTATAAACGACCAATATATTTTAGTGCTCACATGCCGATCCTTAACAAAAGACGACAAGTTTTTGGCTGTGTACCATTATCAGGGTAGATGGTAAGATCAGGTTCAGTGAGACACTGTTAAATGCCACTGTCAAATAGGGTTGTTACAAGGAACTACGATGTTCAAATACAGAATCACAACGTGATTCTTGGTTCAGCAATCAAGGCGCTTATAAACAAACAATATATTTTGGTGCTCACATCCTCATAATTACCACACAAATGCCGGCCTCTGGCTGTTCAGCTTCAGCAGGTAAAGAGAGTAAGATCAGGTTCAGTTAGAATTGAAACAGTGTATGGCGCATGTACAAATGAAAATCAATAATACTCTTATCCGTATACTGATTGTTCAACATAATGTACTAATATACAGCGTAATTTAAATATAGAGCGTCTTTGATTCTCACTTCTATTCCTTTTTCAAAAGTTTCGTTTAATTTTGTACAATACAATATATTACATTTGGCGTCGCGTTGGGTATGACATTTCCAGACATTTTGGATCTCTCTATTTTCGTGCAACCCTCAGGGAAAACGAAGATATTCTGAAACTGATCAAACTTCGGTGCACAAACAAGGGTGAAATGCATGATAAAATTATTACCGACATTTTTCTTACTTCGTCCGGAAAAGATGCTCATGCTCAGTTGAGAAATTATCTTTTCCTATCCTACCTGCTAAGTTAACTTTTATTAAATTTAAATCAATTCTACTAACTCATATCACATTAAAAATTTCGGATTTACCCGAACGTGCTTTATCGCTGGTGTCAATTAACCCGATGTATATCGTCATTTATTGCTGGTTGTATTGTCTGTGACGTGAGTTACGCGTAGTCCACCCGTTTCTTATTTCGAGAAATTCAAAACAATGATTGGGATATTCTGCGGTACTGTAATTAACAACAATTACAACAAAAATAAGTATACAAACCTCAATTGTATAGGAACGTCACAGCAACAATGAAGCCAAATACTCCAGAATCAAATTCAATTCAAACAAAAGACGACCTGATATAAAAATAAGAAGAATCGATTTACCAAAATGTCGTCCAAACTTTCTGTGACAATCAAAAATGACACTCAAAATAGCGTCCAAATTCAAGCAAAATACTGAAGCCCAAAATGGTAACCAAATTCCGCAACAATGACCGACAATGGCAGAAACAATAAATTAAAACAAACATTTGACCGAAGGCTTGTACAGAAAAGATTTACAATAACAGAAATAATTACAAAAAGAAAAGTTTACTATCAAAATACTGTAGGAAAATTAAACACAAGCAACATATCTTACACAAAATTCAGGTTTTGTAACTAGGTTCAAAATAAAAGGAATGTTGAAGGGAAAGGAAGAATTTCAAACTACTTTGAACCTTACACCTCCGACCAAATTCTTTCTAGGGCTTAACTGTACAACGATTGTTCGACGAATACCCTAACGAATTCAGAGCAGCAAATGACTTTATTTAGTGGCGAGTCACTTCCGCCACATTACATCACCATCATTGGATATTAGTAGCTTTTTATAGAGAATGCGGTTGCAAGCCGCAGACTCACCACATCCTCCGGTGATGCTTCTTGCCTTATAAAGAAGAGTTGTCCTGATCCTTACCCAAGTCACCCACCTCTTGGGACCCTTCTAACAAACATACTTCCCGAATATCACGCCGGATCACGTCATCCCTTGTTCGTATGCTGACCGTTCGTACCAAACCATCATCACTCACTTCCGCTGTCTCAATAATACCAAGCGGCCACGACATTTTCGACAATTCTTCAGACACAACCAATACTACATCACCGGGAATCAAATTGTGACGTGTGTTGATCCATCGTTGTCGTTCTTGTGTTTGTGCGGTGAGAACACTTACATGATTAACAACTGTCGAACAATCGGTTGGTCCCTGTAGCACCCATCCAAGTAACGTCTTGGTAGCGAATGGCTGCTTTCGACCACTTACACGTTGTTCAAGCACCCAATGCGCTTCCGGTACGTTACAGCCAATAAGCAAAGTTATTTCTCTCCCCACATTCTCTGAAAACTTCAGATCTTTCAAATGTGCATACCTCGTGCTGATCATATTTGGAGATTTCAGCACTGCTTCAGGTAACTTTGAAACCGTGTAAGCTTCGGCAACATGAATTATTTCATCACTGTCTACCGAATGCACATCGAAACTTAACAACGAACTTTTCAACTTTCGATGTAGACCAAGTGTTGCTATCGACACATCAACTGGCGCACTAGGCATACAAAATTTCTCAACAAAACTCTGCGAGATCAAAGTTGTATCAGAGCCATTATCAAGTAAAGCCACGGCTGGAACAAGTCCAACTGGCGTGTCAATGTTCACTGTCAGGTAGCCTAAGCTTACTGCTGTACTGAGAGCAGTAACACTGCAGTTTATACTTTTCAGTTGCTCATTAGGACGATCATAATGCAGCGAAGAATGGTGTCGTCTACTACAACCTTCAACGGAACAAGTATTCGTAATCTTGCAATCGAATGCCCTGTGAGACCGGCATAAGCAAACGTAACATATTCCATGCTGCTTAGCCATATTCCATCTGGCTTTTACGTCAGCCTCCTGATAAACAGGACAATCTTCTATCTTATGAGGTCCTCTACATTGAAAACATTCAACCAGCATTGGCCTCGGTTCCCTCGTAGTCATAAACACCCTCCTTCCATCTGGCATTCTTGGTTTCTCTGATGGCTTCGAAGAGACAGATGTTCTATCTATTAGCATGCCAAATCTGCTCCTGGCAATTCTTGCTCTCCGAGATACGAACTCGGTCAGACTGGCAAAATCAACTTCTGACCCGTCAGCAAGCATTGTATCCGCTGCGTCAGCCCACTGCTGTTGTAACGCACCAGGGAAGCATTTCACTAATCCTTCCAAAGTTGTGACTGAATTCAAATCAGCGTCACACTTCATTTGCTTCAATGTGATTTGGCAATTTTCCATTTTTATGGCCAAATCAGACAAACCATCTACCTTGTTGGAAAGTCTTCTAGCTTCATCAAGCAACTCCTCTAATGTTGACCTGGCAATTACATGTGGTAGTCCAAACAAATCTTTCAAAATCCTCTTTGCCCGCGTATAACCCTCAGTGGGTTGTAGCATGACACATGCATCAATTGCTTTTCGAGCCTTGCCCCGACAATAATACATCAAATACAACAGTCGCTGGCCTGGATCCATAAGCCTCGACTCAACGTAACATTCAAACTGTTTCAGGAACTTCCAATAGTCTATCGGATTACCGTCGAAGTAGGATAATTCTACTTTAGGCAATCCCATACTCATGTTCATCGCTGGTTGCAAATAGCTTACCGCCGAGTCGAACCCTTCAGTTTTGCTACTTGCACCGGCGATCAAGTTTACTTCTTCAGCGACTCCTCGTCGTTCCTTTGTCAAGCGCTCTATCGTTGATCTAGCAGCATCTAAATCGCGCTTTAATTGTAACACTTGTTGAGAACTCGCAATGCTATCTCTATCATCATCGTTTTCCTTAGAAGCTATCTTAGAAGATATCTTAGGCATACTAGATGAAATATACAACAATGTTCCAAAACGACAAAAAATAAATAAAAGGGGGACGTCACCAAAGTTGTGAACAGGTATTGACTGTCAAATGTTCAATGTCATGACGATCGGGAAGTTCTTCGCCAATTTTTCTCAATATAGCTTCAATTGAACGAACCAAAATGCGTATTTTCTCCGGTTGAGACAAATACTGTACCAGTCAGAAGACAAGTTGTGATGCGAATCCAATTGAAACGATCCAACTTGAGCACAGAAACCGAATTGATGCAATCCACGAATTGAGTACTTCTCGCCAAGTTCGAGAAGAATCAAATTCCAAATTAAATACTGTATTGTCTGTGACGTGAGTTACGCGTAGTCCACCCGTTTCTTATTTCGAGAAATTCAAAACAACGATTGGGATATTCTACGGTACTGTAATTAACAACAATTACAACAAAAATAAGTATACAAACCTTAATTGTATAGGAACGTCACAGCAACAATGGAGCCAAATACTCCAGAATCAAATTCAATTCAAACAAAAGACGACCTGATATAAAAATAAGAAGAATCGATTTACCAAAATGTCGTCCAAACTTTCTGTGACAATCAAAAATGACACTCAAAATAGCGTCCAAATTCAAGCAAAATACTGAAGCCCAAAATGGCAACCAAATTCCGCAACAATGACCGACAATGGCAGAAACAATAAATTAAAACAAACATTTGACCGAAGGCTTGTACAGAAAAGATTTACAATAACAGAAATAATTACAAAAAGAAAAGTTTACTATCAAAATACTGTAGGAAAATTAAACACAAGCAACATATCTTACACAAAATTCAGGTTTTGTAACTAGGTTCAAAATAAAAGGAATGTTGAAGGGAAAGGAAGAATTTCAAACTACTTTGAACCTTACACTGGTGAATACTCAAATTTTTGAAAACGTTAAAAGAATATATGAATATTATGTAAATATTACAACACAAACTGGTTCAAACGTTGTCAAAGCCGGGGCGGTTTTGGGACTAAGCTCCCAATTCCAAAAATGCTCCACTGGCACGCATCTCATATAGCCTCTGACAACCAAGTCCAGCTCCTGGCCTGCACGCGTGGTCCTGTGTGACCCGGCGGAACTGCTTCTACTGACAGAAAAAAGGGCGAAGGCGGCTGACTGGCGCCTCAAAACCAGCATGCTTCGGGCTGGTGGAGCTCGTTATTCCACGAAAGCGGTCCACCTGAGGAAGGAAAACCCTTATCTCAAACCTCCACTGCCTTGTGGCTACATCCAATCATGGAAAAGGCTTCAGGAGTCAACCTCGAGGAAAAATCTGGAGCCGGAGACCCGTTAGGCAGTCCGAAGTTCTTTACAACTTCGCCCTGCCAACTTCTGCGACGGCATCGTTGTCCAAACGTATAAGCCTAGCTGTTTCTTTGGTTCCGGTGGTGCCGTGGAGAGGAAGCACTTGCTGCATGGGCAACAGCTGGTTCTCCACTTTAAACTGCCCTGGTGTACATCACAACGCACCAATGGAGGGGACGCTCCATTCCGCTTCTGCGGATAATAACACGGGAAGCAGCAGATACTGGTTAAAAGCTATGGCTCGATTGGCGTAGAGCTTAGCGCCTATGGCTGCTTCCGACGGTGGGAGAGACTTTCAGGTCTCATTGGACGGCTAAAGCCCGCCTCAAGCTGGGCAGCCCCCAGCCAATATGGTGCCGTCTCGCCACGGTCTGCTATCCTCATTGAGTGCATGGGGATTAGGAATCAACCGCCAAGCAGACTGTTATTTCCGCACCAGCGAAACCAACTACTAAAAAACAAATGTCATTTCTAAAACTGGGAACCTGGAACGTCCGGTCCATGCTTCTTGGATTTCATGACGACGTCTCGAATATCAGAGGCGTAAGAAAATCTGCTGTGATTAACAATGAGTTAAAGAGACTTAATGTCGACGTGGCAGCCCTACAAGAGACGCAATTACCAGACACTGGTGAGCTAACAGAAAGCGATTACACGTTTTCGTGGAAAGGAAGGGGTTCTGATGAGCCTCGAATGCACGGAGTAGGGTTTACCGTTTGAAACGACCTTCTAAAAGCAACAGAACCGAACAGCAGCGGGAGCGAACGGATTTGGACTTTAAATCTGAAGTGCATTACCGGTACCATTACGTTAATAAACGTTTATGCGCCGACGCTCTCTGCGACGACGGCTGAAAAAGACGCTTTTTATTACAACATCGCAACAGTCCTGAAAAACGTACCATAAAAAACTGTGTAGTGGTATTGAGTGATTTTAATGCTAGAGTTGGTGCGGATTACGAATATTGGCAAAACTGTCTCGGAAGATTCGGTGTAGGTAAAACTGATGAAAATGAACAACGCCTTTTAGAATTATACACACAGTTCAGTCTCTGTCTTAGTAACACTTTCTTTCAAACAAAACCACAGCATAAGGTCTCTTGGAAACATCCTCGCTCTAAGCACTGGCACCAGCTTGATCTTATTCTTGTTAGGCGCACTAATATAGGAAGCGTATTACTCGCCAGATCATATCAAAGCGCAGACTGTGACACTGATCATTCACTGGTCTGTGCAAAACTGAAGCTTTCCGACACGAGATTTCACCGCACCAAATTGTCTGGTAAGCCCAGGATTGACGTCACCCGCATGTGCGAAACTAATCTAGCTACGCGATTTGCAAAAGTCTTCACAGCCGAGTTCAGCAAGGCAACCATACTCTAATCGGCTTCAGAAAACTGGGAATCGATTAAAAGCTGCATATGCCGAGTCGCAGTTTCCACTTTCGGTCCGAAGAAAGCTCGAACGAGCGACTGGTTCGAAGCAAAAGCTTCTGAGATGACTGCTGTGTTGGATGAAAAACGGTCAGCATTCTTAAGGTTCCAAGGTATGCCAACAGATGAAAACTTACGACTTTCAAGAGCAGCCAGAAATGAGGTCCAACAGACTGCAAGGCGATGTGCAAATGACTACTGGACAGAAATTAGCCTCAGTATCCAAAAAGCTGCGGATACTAGAAATTTTTACGGCATGTATGATGGGATCAAGAGAGCCATTGGTCCAAACAAACTTAGAACGGCTCCCATTAAGTCTGTATCTGGCGACCCGATTGTGGACAAATCTCAGGAGATGGAAAGATGGGTAGAGCACTTCTCCTCTCTCTACTTTAGGGACAGTACGGTTTTACCACAAGTATTTGAAAATGTCGAGCGGTTGCCGACTATTGAATATCTAGATACTCCCCCTACTCTTGATGAGCTCAATAGAGCAATCGACCGCTTAGCGAATGAGAAGGCCCCTGGTGACGATGGAATTCCACCTG
>JACCGJ010009159.1:0-22777 GCA_013407085.1 Atriophallophorus winterbourni
ATCAATCATCGTGGTAATTGGCACAATTTCCCATTATATTATTTCAGCCCCTAATGATTTTCTAGGGTGGAATATCTTAAAGAAAAAACAATATTGCGGCCATCCCAAAGAGAATTTTGAATAATCAAACCCTTTAAATGTTCGCGCTTGAGCTCCTCAGACTGCATTAAATGCATTAGCGGTTAATATTCTGTGCATAGTTTTTAGATGTTAATGATTTTAAGGCATGATGATGTGTTTTAAACACCAAAATTGCAAAGCTCTCTGGAAACATGATTCCATCAGCCAGTTAGAGGTTTCTTAATCCCAGTCAAGATTTATCATTGATGATCAGAACCTGAAGCAGATTATATTAACCGTGGGTTGTACAAGAAAAATAAATTTTCAATTCATTATGCCAGACAACTTGTTGGTACCGCTCAAACATTTACTAGGATATGCAATTCTTGGAAACACATAATACTGACAAAAAAATAAAACCAAGTAGCCAGTAAAATCTAGTTTGTTCAGGCTACCGGTGAAAAAACCATGAAACTTTCGACTGATTGAGCATTATATATCGAGAGGTAATGGTCAGCTAATACTATTTTGATACATTCGAAAGCATTATGTTCAAGGAATACGTTTAGGAGTTTCTCAATTTTCGTATCAAGAAATTTGGCACATTACAACAATAAGTCTTAGTAAAGTCTTTAATGCTATAAAATTTTTTAGTACATATCGTTGAAGATATTAGAGGTTTGAATTATAAATACATTTGAAAGTAAAGTAATGATACCAGGGAATATCAGAGACAACTAAGCAGAGCCCTAGTCATTTCCGTTTGAAATTTCGTAACCCAAGTAATATCATAGATTTGAGTATGAAAAATTGAAACAACCACGGATGGTAAAAACAGGTCGCTTTTATAAGATCCGAATATGAACTTCGTTTCGTTGTCCGCAGCAGAAAAAAGTGGATAGCGCTCAAGTGAGCAGCGTGGATGCAGCATAAGTCCAACAATACTTCTACTTCTTGGCAATATTTCCGTATGTTACGCAACAAAGTTACTTCACTTATTCGAGAGGATAAGGAAGCACACCAATTGATGCTGCTGTCAAAAATGGAACGCAACCCTAAGTTACTAAACAAAATCATGAACGCGAAAGCTAAATTCAAACCAGGTATTTTTGCCGTCCAGAATGGTGAAAAACTCACAGAGACCGCGTTGGAAACCGAAAATTCTCTCGCAATGTATTAATCTAAAGTGTTCGTGCCAAACGTTTTAGTGAAACGTTGTGAGCATTCAGTCGACTCGGGAATCGAAACATAGGGCGAAATGTTGATAAATCCGGAGATTGTCGCAAGTCAATGGCTCAAAATAAATGTAATAAAATCTTCAGGTGCGGGTGGCATGAGATTGGATATGCTGAGGTTCTGCCATCGTCAGGTTTGTGAACCGCTTTCCAGTCTGTTTAACCATTCGATGCTTAAGGGAGTGGTACCGAAAAATTGCAAATAAGGCGTGATTACACGACTGGACGAAGGATTTGGATAGAAGTTCTTGCATTCACGTCTGTTATTTAGACATTTCGAAAGCTTTTGACGGAGTCAATCATCACTTGTTTGTTCAAAAACTGATGCGTTTAGGAATATGTGAACCGCTCTTCACATGATTGTGCGACTACCTATCAGATTTCCACGCCCGACTTAAAGTAAACGGAGTGCTATCACAAATGTTCAAAACCACCAGCGGAGTACCACAAGGATCCGTGCTAGGCGCGCTCCTCTTTCTAATATACATAAACGATTTACCCACACCACCATATCATCCAAAATTGTCCTGTTCGCGGATGATATGAAAATTTGAACGTAAATTAGTTCTGCAGATGATTGTGTAAAACTGCAAATGGATTTGGACAACGTGTTAAATTGGGCGGCCATGAATGATAAGACATTCAACATACGAACATGTAAGATACTCCAGCTTGGCAAGAATGTTCCTTCTACATATCGATTGGGATCTGAACATGGAGCTCGTTGGAAAAGGATCTTGGAGGATGGATTAGTGGAAACCTGAAAAGCACGGTGCATTGCCAGAATATATATCGACTGGCCAACAGATTGTTAGGTATCTTTCGAATAATATATGGAAGATTCTCGCAGGTAACGTTACCAAGTATAATAAACTCTACCTTCGCCCTACGATGGAGTATGCGGTAGAGGACTGGGCTCCTTGGTTACGAAAAGATATTGTTCTCTTTGATACAATCTATCACAGAGCAACAAAGTTAGTGATGGGTCTTCTCAATGTTCCGTAAACCGAAAGATTGCAACGTTTGGGTCTATGTGACTTTTCCCAAATGAGGATACGACGCGATATTATTCTGACCTATAGAATTGTGTCTACCGAAGGACATCCACTAAAACACTTGCTTTACGTCCCAAGTTCCCGTATTGATTGTCGGCGCCATTTTTTCGCCGTACGTGCTATATTTCTTTGGAATTCCATACCCCAACAAGTGGTGGACTCTCCTTGCCTGGCGATGTTTAAAGCGAAATTGGACCTTCATATGCAAAAGTTATGTTTTTTATGTTTGACAATAATCTAACAATATTTTGATATTTTTACCATCCGACCCGATGTACATTTTTGTGGGTCTTGTTAAGCATAGCTTTTTACCTGCATATAATCTATGAATAAATCTATGAATAAAAGAATATCATTCGTGAGCCTTACATTTCATATTCTCTATTCCTTTTATACCATTATATTTTTTCTCATTTTCAGTCATACCGTAATCTTGTCTTGTTGTAAAGTATTAACTTAAATCCTTTAATCCGAACATTCAAAGCGCCCTTAGTTAATTGTTGGAAGACTTAGATTTTGCGGACGATATCTGCTTTTAAAATCACATGCTACTAAACACACATTCCAATCTTACCCTAGTTACAATGGAAGTATCACGATAACAGAGATGACGAAGCCAAACAAACATAAATTAAGAAATCGTAACTACATGATAACCTAGTGGAAGAATGCGTTTTAATCTAAGATGGCGCTCAGATGTAGAGGAAATTAGCCGTATCAACAATTTGATCTTAGCACTCAACAAGTTAAGACACATATGGAACTCCTGATGTTTTTTCCAGCGTAGTAAGGTACGCATTTTCCGTGCCAATGTTGAAGCAATCCTTCTCTAGGAATCCGAGACATGGAAGGTAACTAACAACCGAAATTTTTCAGAAAATGCTTGAGCTCTATTCTCAAAATTCGATAAAGCGAAAAGAATTCGTATGCTGAATCATGGAAATAGAACCAATGAAAATCCGGTCGGCTAAGTTATTAAAGAAAATAATATCGAATTGAATAACACATACGTTCCGAAAACTAATCGATAATGTTACTAGATTGGTACAAAACTTAAATCCGAAAGAAAAAGGAGAACTACGAATACCTAAATAGTTTTGGAGATTTATCGAGAGGAAAGGGAAGATAATCAATATGAAATTCACACGAATATAAATAAGTGCACAAAACGATTCTATGACGTGGTGTATTCAAGAATCAAGAATCAAGATTTTATGGTGATAAAAAGCTAATGCTTTACACGTACCATTGGATGACAACTATTGCAAAAATAAAAATTTAATCAAAATCACATTGTTAATATTTTTCTGGGTTCATGTTGCTTCAATACACCGGGCCAAATTCAGGGTTTTGTTTGACGTATGCATCCAATTTCGATTTGAAAACACCAATTGTCGTTGCATTCACAACATCTTGCGGTAGCGCATTCCATAGAAAGCAGATACGCACAGAGAAGAAATAGCGACGACAATCAAGTCTTGAGTGCGGTATTTCGAGGCAACACGAGTGACTGCGTGTATTTCGAGGGGAGTTTACTTTTATTAGTTCGCTAAGCGGATGGTTTTCGATCCGCAGTATCTTGTAAGCCAGAATCAGGTCGATCCTCATTCGTCTTCGTGTAAAATCACGCAAACCAAGGATGGCCATTCGCTCTTGATACGGGACCCGCTGCATCCCTTCAACTAACTTTGTAGCTTTGTGGTATATTCGATCCAGGATCTCGATGTCTTTGCGCAACCACGGTGCCCAGGCTGGGATCAAATAATCCATCGTTGGATGGATGTAAGTATTTAAAATACGAGGAATTGTTTTGGACGAGAACCGTCCGAAAATTCTTCTCAGGATTCCTAATATACCACATGCCCGATTAAACACTTTTCTACAATGCATATTCGGTTTCAGGTTATTAGTAATCCAAATTCCGAGGTCCTTTTCAGTGGTGGTCCAATTTAGGATATCGTGGCCTAGATGGTATGTATATTCGCAGTTACGGCCAAGCTGTAACATATGACATTTACGTAGGCTGAAAGGCATTTGATTCTCTAGAGACCAGCGATACAGAACATCCAAGTCGTTTTGCAGCATTAAACAATCTTCATTAGATCGGATTTGCTTCCATATTTTAATGTCATCTGCAAAAAGAACGAGCTTGCATCGCACTATTTCAGTTATATCATTTATATATAACAGGAAAAGAATAGGTCCGAGCACTGAACCTTGAGGCACCCCGCTCGTGACAACGATACTTTTCGACAATACTCCGTCAATGCGAACTCGCACGTGTCGATCGGTCAGATAATCTGTTATTGACAGACCTGTGTTCCATGTGAGGTGCAGAGAATTTATTTCAGTATGTAAGTCAACAACATATTTCAAAAGACTGAAGGCTACTTAATATATACTGCATTTTAAATCTCTGCGAAATTAATAAATCATTGTTTTTTCGCTTCTTGCTGTATTTTTTTCAAATAATCGTTATCAGACAGACTCGATCAAGTGTTATGGCGTTGATCCTGTCGCCACGTCAGAATGAAAGAATTGTTCCTCCGTTTCCTTCAGTCAAACCACATATCACGTGCTTGTAATTGATTGTAATATTTAAATATGCACAGGACTGTCCTACACGTTGCAAAAGCTGCTTTTCTGCTTGAGTAGCATATGACAGATTTGGAGGTCGGCCGGATATTTTTCATAACTTTTGTGATTATCGCATTAATCTGCTATTACATAATGCTACGTTGCTTACCGAAGTCAACCGCGGACCGATTAAAAATTACACCTCTACCGCTCAAAGTTGAATGGAATTATCGCGCAAAAAGATCGAACTGGGTTTGAAACATTCGAAATTCACTAATTTAGGACTATCCATCAACATGTTTACCAAGTACCCAGTTTTACCTTAAATGTCCTTCGGGTTATTCTCTGGAATTCTACGCGATCACAGTTTGTACCATCACCGAGTGAACTGCTTTTTATACATAAAATGTAATCTTCATGTCGACTAACCTCGTTTTAGTATTGGTCTACTGATGTTTCTGAAAGTGGTTCTAATATATGCAAAATGTTGAATACCTATTTGCCTTGCCATGCTATTAGTGCCAGCAGTGTCCAACTTCATAACACGGTAAATAAGCTTAATCCACTACCGGACCGCCAAGATAGCAATTTGAAACCGATTTACTGGAATCTCTGTGTATCGTTTATGTTTTTGCGTATTTTATTGAATTTTGCCATGAACCCCAAATTAGTCCGATAAAGTTGTTATATCTGTGGGTTGCTACTACTGGCCAAGTCGTGGATTCGACAGAACACAACCGTAACCGAACTCGTGTATTGAACGAAGGAATAAATACACACAGTTAGCGATTCAAGCAACTTTTGGATAAGGTGTTGCCTGTAATCACGGCGAAGCTGAGCAACGCTGGACAGGATTTCTTCAACTGAGGTTCTCCTGGACTATGTTGCTGATATAAAGAGATGCGGCTTACAAGGGCTTGACACCCTGTCGTCTATCAAGTAGTAGAAGAAGAAGAAGAAGAGGTAGCGAATCCCACAGTCAGCCAAATCACAATTTAAACTCACGATCGATCTTGATTGGAGATTAATCGATAGTTCGTTCATTGTCTATAAGATTGATTCACATTGATTCCTTCGCACCCCACGATCGATTTCGTGCTGGTTGCACTCAGTAGGATACGCATGCCTTGAAACTGCGGAGGAAAGGAAAACAAGTTAAGGTTGTATACAACTGTTGGATAATGTATGCATGACCAACTTGTGTCTGAGCACTTTCAAATGGAAAAAAACATAACCATGAACAAAATGCTCATTTGTATGCATTTCCATCAAACTCCCCGCGAGCTTTTTCGTGATGTTTGAACTCATCAGGTATGGACAGTATGATCAACATCCGCATGTTTCGAAACAGTATAAAAAGCTCATTATCGTCCTCCGCATAATACACAAAGTGCAATGGAACGATGCTTGATATAGTCACCACAGAAACAGGGTCCCACGCCTCATTGTCTGACAATGAACTCTCTTTGCTCAACATGTCTCTATTCCGGGGAAAAAGGTTTAGATGATGGAGAAGGTGTAGCACTCTCCTTCAAGCAGTTGCGTATCTGTAGAGTTATGAACGATGAGATCCTTGATATACCAAACAATTTGGTGCTCTCTGACTCTTAATTCAGGAGACGAATGCATTAATGGAGTGATCTATCTTTCACCAACAACAACTCCCGACTTAAACAATAAAGTGGTTGATAGTTTGCGCTATTTCTCAACTAGTCACGAGACAAAACTATTGATAATTTGGTATTTCAACCTTCCCCAGTTATACAGCCCGGATGATCATCCATCAAAGACACTTGAATATCAACTTCTAACCGATTATAACCCCGTTCTTGGATTTAAAAGTATGAGAGGATGAGACCGACCGATTTCTTGAAAAGAAAAAATTCACCGGATCCTACCGCTGTAGATAATATTTTCTATAAACAGACAATAGGATGAATCGATCATGCTATCCTAGAATTCGAGTACATTTGTAGCTCTAGGCGCAACACTGACGATACAAAATGCGTCGGAAGAGTGAACAATCTCGCTCCGTGTGCTGATTTACAATGCACTAATTTTGCACAACTGGATTTCTCCGATTGGGATAGTCATTGGCTCTCTCTCTCTCTTACAGCACTTAATATCTATACTGGACGAACAATAGATATTCGTTCTGATGAAAGCTTCTCAACCTAATAAATTTAAACTACGAAGCGGGACTTACAATGGATGAAACAAAGAGCAAGCATATGGGAGTTTCGGGTCCACGACAGTTGCTCCTCGACAATTGCTCCCCGACAGTTGCTCCGCGACAATTGCTCCTCGGACAATTGCTCCTCGGACAATTGCTCCTCGGACAATTGCTCCTCGGACAATTGCTCCTCGGACAATTGCTCCTCGGAAAATTGCTCCTCGGACAATTGCTCCGCGACAATTGCTCCTTGCCCTATTGCTCCTTGACCAATTGCTCTATGAATTTTTCTTTTTTCTTTTTTTCTTTGAACATTTTAATAAAAATTGAATAAAATACTATAGATCACTGTAATAACAATAACAATAACTAAGCCATGTGTTTTTTAGTGTTTTTTCACAAAATCCTGTTATAAAACATCTTGGTGGGGGGGGGCTGACCACTCAACAGCTAGGTTATTGTGTCGCAAGAATGTTCTGAAGCTAGTTGATTCCATCAAAAGACAAGCGTCTACAACAGAAGAAACCACAAGGAGCAATAGGGCAAGGAGCAATTGTCGCGGAGCAATTGTCCGAGGAGCAATTGTCCGAGGAGCAATTGTCCGAGGAGCAATTGTCCGAGGAGCAATTGTCCGAGGAGCAATTGTCCGAGGAGCAATTGTCCGAGGAGCAATTGTCCGAGGAGCAATTGTCGCGGAGCAAACTTGTCGCGGTACCCCGGTGTTGGTATAGTGCTGAATTCACGTGCCGAATCCTGTCTAATTGATTGGATTCCTTGGAATAGCAGGATGTGCGCAGTTAGACTAGCCACTAATATTAGACCAAACTCAAAATCTTCTTATCAAAGATGCTTGTTTATTGTAGCAACTTACGCTCCGACTAACACCAATTCCGACGACGAGAAGAACGCCTTCTACGACGATCTTTATGCTCTTTTGCGACGTGCAAAAAGCTCTGATATTGTTGTCTTAGCGGGAGATATGAATACCAGACTGGGTTGCTTAGATACATCTGAATCACAATTAGGTGGCATGTTGGGTCTCGAAAGTCAACACACAGATAATGGTGAACGGTTTATACAATTCTGTGCACAATCTCGATTATTCATTAGCAGCACTTCCTTTCGCTATAAAAGATGTCAAATTACCACATGGCGCTCGCCGGATGGAAGCCAAACTTCGGCCCAAATCGACCATATCGCCATAAGTGCTCGGTAGAGAGGTTGCATTGAGGACTGCCGCTCCTTTTGGAATACCTGCATAGATTCAGATCATGCTCTTGTGCGATGTAGGTTCTCGTTAAAGTTCTCCGGCACGAAGCTTTCAAATGGGAAACGCATTGTGGTCGACAAATTCTCTCTTCCTGCAGTTCAAGACATTTATAGGACCACCTTGAGTAACTCACTCCCAGTTGCTCAGTGTGCAACTGCCGATGAAAGGTGGAACAAATAGCAGGGATTATGCGAGCCTGTGAGACTACACAACCAATCCAAAAGTACCACTGGATTTTACAGCGCTCTATAGAAGTTCTTCACCAGCGACGCCAAATACCTCATGGTCCTGGACACAATACAGAGCGTAGACGCGTGAGGAATAAACTTAAACGGAGCTTAAGACTAGAAGAGAAAGGTGGTGGCTAAATAAGGTCGAAGAAATGGAAATAGCAAATAATGCGGGTAACGTGCGAAAACTCTTCCAACTTATAAGATCGACTGGGCCTACGAAAAAAGGAGTGAGTGAGACTATCGCTGAAATAGGCGGTACTTTTATCACTAATAAGAATCGCCGCCTCTCAAGTTGGGCCGAACATTTTGAAGAACAATTCAGCTGGTCGCCTGTTACAAAATCTTTCCCTCATTTGAAGCAGTGTGATCCTTGGTCTGTTAGCGTAGATCCAACTAATGAATTAGAAATTAAAGAACGTATCGAATCCATGAAACGATTCAAAGCTGCTGGCCCCGATGACATACCACCTATTTTGTTCAAAGAAGGTGGCCAAGTCCAAATCAGTACATTAGGCGATCTCCTCCGTGAAGTGTGGTTATCGGAATCCGTCCCTCCGAGTTGGGGCGAATCGGTTATCATACCTATATTTAAAAAAATTGTGCGAAGCTCATGCTCTAATCACCGTGGGATAAGTCTCACTCCCATCATTACGAGATTATTAGCGTCCATATGTCTTCGAAGATTAACGTCGCATAGGGAATCACAGATCCGAGAGCAGCAAGCTGGCTTCCGGCCTGGCAGAGGCTGTGTCGACCACATTTTTACTCTTCAACGGATCTTAGAACTGCGGCACACTTATTGACAGCCGACAATAGCCATCTTTTTAGACTTCAAAGGAGCATTTGATTCAGTCGATCGAAATGTCATGTTTAACTCCTTGCTGTGCAAAGGCGTTCCGCAAAAGTATGTCAACATACTACGTGCACTTTATACTCATACATCCGGATGCGTTAGGGTTTACAACGAAGTCTCACCCAAATTCCACACCACAAGTGGCGTCCGACAAAAATGCCCGATTTCTCCGTTTTTGTTCAATTTTGTAATTGATGCAATTATGGAATTGTGCAACGATGGTGCCCCAGCATTCGGAGTTCACATAATGCTAAGCGTCAAGCTTCTCGACTTGGATTATGCTGATGATATAGTTCTGCTCTTCGACTCGTACACAGATGCACAGGTGATACTGAACAACCTATCTAGTATCGTGCGTTTTGCACCCTCTAAGTGCAGTGTTCTGCTGCAGGACATCGACATATTGAACAACACTTTATTACTTGACAATCAGGTACTTGAAATTGTAGATCGTTTTACGTATCTCGGTAGTTGTATCGTTAGATGACGAGGTATCGGCACGCATCTCTCCGCAACCTAGGTCACCTCTGGCGTCAGAAAGGACTATTTCTGGTACTCAAGGGTAGAGTCTATAAAGCGACAGTTCGTGCTGTGTTACTATATGGGTGCGAAACCTGGACCTTACGTAAAGAACACATTCAGCGTCTCCAAGTACTTGACAACCGGTGTCTCCGCAGCATTCTAGGAGTTAGCTGTTACAATCGCATACCCACCGATGCTCTCCGAAATAAGTTGTTCGGTAGTAATGTCGATATAGAGAAACAGATAAAACTGCATAGGTTACGCTGGTCGGGTCACGTTTTACGGATGCCGGACCACCGACTTCCGAAACGGATTCTTTTTGCGACGCCACATCCTGATTGGCGTAAATATCGGGGTGGCCAAACCGTCACATGGCATAGGCAGTTAAAAACCCTTAATGGTAACCTTTCCAAAGTTGGCGCAGCGCGTCTTCCAGGGTGGTGTCCCCGCGATCAGATATCGCAGTGGTTAGTTACGCTTCAGGATATGTCGCGAAACCGTGTTCAATGGCGGTCTTGCACTAAGCATATTCTTGGAGTGCTTGCTTAACCTTGTATGTTGTCAAATAAAGTGACTAGGAAAGATTATCATGATCAATGACAGTGAACGCCACAAGGAAGATATCGTGCTGATGTAGCTCTGATCGTTCACGAAAAGTGATTGAATGCATGTTTATTTCAAGGTGTAAGCATCTCATCCCAATTTGTGTATGCTTACTCTTTTATAAAATCCATAGCTATTTAAGTCGCACCCTTCCCCATATTTTAGGATTTTACTTTTTTCTTGGTTGTACGATAGTTTAGCATTCGGTACATGATGACCCCCCGAAGAAACAATTTTTAATGAATTCGGATGACTTATAAGTTCTTGTGTTTAGCTATCGTAAGTTGTAAGATACCAGTTGTGAGTGCAGAAAATGAAATAATGCATTAGCGGTGGGGTTTTTCTAGATAAAATCCAATATGTCATCAAACATCGTGACTAGTCCAAAATGCGATTCAAGCACAAATAAAAAGATTGCCAGGTTTCAAGGCCAAATTCTATGGACCAATGATATTCAACCGGGTCAATGGATTCGATCGATCATTTCGGAATTCGAACTGCCCCTAGTACGCATTCTGAATAACGGTTGGGCCAATTACAATGGTAAGTTGCAATAACTGTACTATTGAATATATCAATGTCATCATTGTTTTGTGCATTTCAAATAAAGCCGAACTAAACTGGTTGCACTCTGTTACCTAATGTAAATTAAACCGTGTTGCAAACTTTTTGGTTCTATCACCTTCGGAAATTTTCCGATCTACACATCATATATATATATATATACTAAACCTACAGATACATGCTTATATATAGTCATACTTACATTATATACGCTGGTACATTCAAACGCACATATACTTGCATACCTAAAAGATACATGAGCCATAATTACAATTATCTACAAATCCATCTAACTAATTATAGGAACATTTTATTATACATACTGATACTAACACGTACGTTAATGTGTAAATACATATAAAGTCATACGTACATACGATCACACCGGCCAATCTACCTATTAATTTAAGCGAACCTAGCCGTCTACATTAATACACGGTAAACGTTGCCACTTTGCTACCTAACTCCCGACGAATTTTTATTGCATTATTCGTTTCCTGAACACTTATATACTGCTCAATCTAATTCCTAATCTTGTTTATACACTTACATTTCAATTTTTACCATCCTATGGTTGTTATTAAGCTTGTTGCTTTTCAGACCATTGAAAACCTTGAATTACCTTGAATACATGTCAAAGCATGGACCTGAAAGATGATTCCAGCTAAGCTTTGCGTTAAAATGTGCTTGCAACTTGGCTAATGAATGAGATCGCAAATTTCGGATAATTGATTGTCATGGTGATAGTTGAAATACAACTGAATGTTTGGATCGCTAATCAACAGCGTTGAATGCTAATTAAGGCTTTTTAATCGGCGTTTGATTGCCGGCTACTTGATTGAGTAGCTTTCCTGCATTGTTACGTCTACCGCCTCGCAATATAAGGAAGGCGCAATTCCAAAGCGAGTGTGTCCCGCTATAAGGCCTCCCCGTCCCCGAACAGATGACACTCACAATTTTATTTCCACCACACTGTACATACCAACCTGTGGTTATTTTTAAGCTATGCTTTTACACCACAATAAACCATTAAACCATTAAACCATCATGGTGTCATCTGGTTTGATATTGTTTTTGCTAGATAATGTTTCGGCCAATAGAGTGTATAACATTCCGATTCATAAAAGTTCCGTGCTAAAAATGTTATGTAACTATTGTGATTTTTTTAGTAGTATGGAAAGTGATTTGAAGCATATGAAAATTGCGCATATTGGGAAAAACTTTGTTATAAATTTTGAATTGTTCCTCAATACAATTAAAAAGCAATTGTGTCTAATTCTAGGGTGATCGGGAAGTGGTATGCATTCACGTTGGCCAGGCTGGAGTACAAATCGGAAATGCATGCTGGGAATTGTTTGGAATGGAGCATGGAATCAGACCAGACGGTCTCATGTTGGACGGCTTCTTCCCATCTGACAATTCGTTCAAGACATTCTACGCAGAAACTGGGCACGGAAAGTTCGTACCACGTTCGGTGATGGTTGATCTCGAGCCAACTGTTATTGGTGAGCATCGGAGCGGTGATCATCTTTATAGTTTTTTATCGATTACATACAGAGGAACATAAATATTAAACCGAATAAAGCTATGCTACCTACCTTCAAGATTTTATTACTTTCGTAGTAACAATTATTCTAGGTCATGCTAAAGTACCTTTGCTGCCAGTTATATCTATTATTCTGAGATGCAAAATGCACTGCGTAGTTTTGAACTGGTTAATCATCAACAGGTAAACTATTAATATATTACTTTTATACACACTTCTTTCTATAGGGAGAAGTTATTCAAATAATTTTGTATTACCAAATGTACAACAATCGATTTTTATATCTTTTCACGTTGTAATAATATTTTGATTGCATGAACTTTATAATGTTGGGATCCGAAAATATTATATAGTGACGCACCAGTTTTTACTATAATTTATCGATTAGCTCTATCCCCCATAATCTGCAAGGTCTCAATGAACTGCACAATTGCATTACGTAGCCGGTCAAGCAGGCTGAGGCGCGACTGTGTGCAGTGGATTTAAACAAAACAACAGCGACCTTAGTAAAAACCCTTAACCGTTTTATTCATCGAGGTAATGATTCGAAGCGAATAATTTCCTGCTGGGTTTTCAGCATTATTAAACTGCCCTAATGCAAACCAGTCTTAAGTAATGCGTTACTCACATCCCCCGCACTAACAAACCACTACCGGTTTCTGGCTGTTTGCCGTCATCGGGTGGAGACATTAAGATTAGGTTCAGTGAGCCTTGTTTCGGTAATCAAGGAATGACCGTGACTTGAAGCTTATTGGTAGTAAACCACTAATATTTTTCCGATAAACAAACTCGCACTTTTGACTGAAGCTTCACACCAAAACTTAGAGTAAAACGGTCGGCTGTTTGTTCTAATGTTTGTGTATATTTTATGGAACCTCGTTCACTCTCATCGCTTTTACCACACATTCATTCACAGATGAAGTGAGAACTGGTTATTACAGAATGCTGTTTCACCCAGAAAATCTCATCAGCGGCAAAGAGGACGCCGCCAATAATTACGCTCGTGGATATTACACAACAGGAGCAGAGCTATTAAATCTCGTCATGAATCAAATTCGTCTGGTTGTGGATCAATGCCACATGTTGCAGGGTTTCATTATCTTCCATTCGTTAGGAGGGGGAACGGGTTCTGGATTTGCTTCTTTATTGATCAATCAAATGACACAGGATTATAGAAAAAAGACAAAGATTGAATTGGTTGTATACCCCGCTCCAAGATTGGCTAGCTCCGTGGTCGAACCGTACAACTCTGTATTAGCTACTCATGCATGTATCGAGGATTCCGAGGTAGTATTCCTGATGGACAACGAAGCAGTTTGGGATATTTGCCGTCGTAATTTGAATATTCGCCGCCCATCCTTCACAAACATTAATCGGATTTTGGCGCAAGTTATAAGTTCCTTGACAGCGTCCTTAAGATATCACGGCTCTCTGAACGGAGACCTGACGGAATTCCAGACAAACTTGGTTCCGTACCCGCGAATTCACTTCCCATTGATCACCTTCAATCCAGTTGTTTCCGCAGAAAAAGCGTACCACGAACAAAACTCGGTCGATCAAATCACACGTGCGTGTTTCGAACCAGCCAACAGCTTTGTGAAAGTTGACCCTAGACAAGGTTTGTACATGGCAATCTGCTTGCTCTATCGCGGTGATACCGACCCGAATTCTGTCAATCAAGCGATTCAAGGAATCAAGGCCAGTCGGTCAGTTAGATTTGTGGACTGGTGCCCAACCGGATTCAAGGTTGATATCAACTCACAACCAATGCTTGCCGTGCCCCGCTCGGAATTGGCCAGAGTGCAGCGGTGTTGCTGTATGCTGGCCAACAGTACGGCGATTGCAACAGCCTTTGCAAGATTGGATCATAAATTCGATCTGATGTACCACAAACGGGCCTTTGTGCATTGGTATGTTGGCGAAGGTCTCGAAGAACAAGAATTCCAAATTGCACGTGAAGATTTAGCAGCACTTGAAAGGGATTATGAAGAAGTTGGACTTGCAACAAAAATCGATTGATTTTGCTTCACATTATTTGATTTTTCATTTTCAATGGGAACATGAGTTGAACCTTTGTTTCCGACATCTTATTGATGTAGTTATTTCATTTAAATGTGAACTTCAAACTTAATACACAGCTTTATTTGATCAAATTTATATTTTAATATAACTTCATGGATAATCGTGTAGAGTAATACGAATGAAAACCGATGAGCGGTAAACGTCAACTCCATTCAAACAACTGACTGCATTTTTGGATAAACGGTCCGCAAACAGAAATAATACGACGAGTAATGGCCAAAGGATAGCATTTCATATCCTGCTAGAAACAAGTGAATCCGTTTGCTGCCCAATAAGGTTGAAATGACGCTGTGGCAAACGCACACGATCACTACTCGTAGTTGAGTGCGCCTTGGTGAACTTGGTCGAGTAATTCCTCTACGGAATGACGCGATTATTTTGGAGAATAGCTGGTATGATCCAGCATGTTGAGTGGTCAAATAATAGTAAAACCACGGCAGACTCTAACAAAACTCTGTAACAATCGGTGAGATTTTGCCTGATTATACACCATACTACTTAAAAGTAAGCTCAAGCTGACTGACTTTGCTCGTTGTATGATTATCACGTCCGCATGAACAGACACAAGCTAATTTTATTGTCAATTCTCAGATGGATTTGATAGTAGAGTGAGTCGTTATATCTATTTATTCAGCGCTGATCGAGAAATGTGCACATGAAATGACCTACGTACATACGCAAGTATAATTATAGTAAGTAAAAAGCCGAGAGTTGTTCCAGAAGAATCACTGAATATTTCAGTCGTGATTTTGTTGCACTTACATCGATTATTTTTAAGATAATTGAAGAGGGGATAATTAAGACAAGTCAGACGAGGTCAATTCCCACTCCGGTCAATAACGTTGTTCAGTCATAACTTGAGAACACTCGAACTAACATTAATTAAGCTGACCTCCGTTTCTAGTCAAACCATTCATTGTGTTACAACTTTTACATCAACGACAAAGCGTCAGAAGTTATCTCCCGCCATATCCCACAAGGTAATAAAAGCGAATATGTCAATGCACATGATAAAACACGCTATATTTTATACGCAAATTTCGTACTGGCGACAAACTTCTCAGCATGCCTGTGCGGATTGTCACTTCCATCTGATTTGTCAGTCGATTTCACACCAACAAGTTCTATTTACTCCCTCACTTTATTGAGCAAGTGTGACCGATCTTGACGAATTGCAAGTTGTTCCATAGCGGCTGACGTTCATCATGTGCTCCTGTTTTTAAAAGGCTTTCACTCGAACCATTCTCACGCAGATCGACCGAAAACCGAATTATTGCGGGTTCGAAATTGTTCTTGTGGGTCTTTTCGACGCTTACTGATTAGTGGCGTTCCGGATATCATCCGAGCGATCATGATTGGCATTATTTGAGAGCCCTCTCCACTCTATTGCAATCACAATTTGAGGCCCAGATGTGAAATCAACAAACACTTATTCAGGATAAAATATTATACTTTTGAGGTTTAAATTATAATGAGTGGTTGTTTTTGTTCGTGAGTATTTATTGTTATTTCTAAGGTGCTCATAACACCACAAACTTAGTGATCTTTCCTAGAATAAATTGGTTTGCGGTTGGTTCGAAAATTCCGGCTTATCGAAATCGTGACGTGCGATTAGATTAATTTTGAGTCCCGATATTTTTGGATATAACTTTCATACTTTTGATCCGATCGGGTTGATTTTTGGATATCAATTAAAAAGTTTGCTACGCCGGATCTACTCATACTAGAATTATCCATCTACGACGTGTTGTTTTTTGTGTGCACCACCCTCAGATTTTCTGAAGTTCGTTCGTTTATTGGAATCACTTTTGTGTTTCTGCTGTTAGATCAACCCATCGGTGTTTACCACCGCTGTTGCAAATGTGTCTGAGAGTCTTAAAGAGTGTTCTTTTCATCAAGAGGCCACTTTTACAAATTCGACTGTTAAAGGTCTGTCTGCCCAAAACTTCCCTGGGCGCAAAATATCACGGAGCCAAAGCCACCTCCTTATCTGAAAGCTCAGCGAAAACCCTCAGGTTCAAAACTAAAAGTCACGGTGTAAAATACTCCAAAAGTGGACACGATAGGTATTCGATTTTAGGCACTTGAAACTCCCTGCAACCAGCCAAAGCGACAAGCACACATTGTACATTCGCTCCATGGACTAAGCGTGATGTCCACCAACGTAAAGGAACCGAGTGCTACCTAACTAGGGGACAGGCTAAAACACGATAAAGAAGAATGGAAAAGATTGTGCAACAACACGGACTTGGAGCCAGTTGAACCACTATCATTGATACGACTAAATCGTAAACCTACTTCTTCAAATCTGGACCAGACAAGATTGCTTAGAATCGCGGTTCACTCTGAAAGGGATCTTGAAAACATCTTAGTATCCGCTTTTCTCCTGCGTAAGGAGACCACTGCAAGGATCTTCGCTGATGTGCCCTGGTTGGAAAGGGCCCGAAAGGACCAGCAACAAGACCAAACGAAACAGAGGGATGATCGAAGTTTAATACTTTTCGGAGTACCAGAAGCTGATAAAACAACTAATAAAGCAGTGCAGCGCAAACATGATCAGCTACAATGGAGATTCCCCAGAAATATAAATGGCTTGCATGATGTAGCTGTGACGGACACGACCCGCATCCCCAAATATATGAATGATAATAACATAGGCCCTAAGCCCCTTAAAATAACGTTCTTGCGTAAAGATGTGTTGAACACGGTCAAAACTCGTTGAAAAAATGGCCGCGGACTAATTTTACTAAGAGGATCGAAGTTTCATATTGGATGGATAGATGCAACACGATTCAAGATTTATGGTATAAAAAGCAATTAACTTTACAATAACCATAGAGTGGAACTATAGGTACAAATATATGTATAAATAAAATCAAAGTCAATGGGACGATGATAGTTTATTAATAGTTGCGGGCAAAATTCAGATTAGCTCTCATATAATTGTCAATTTTCAATGTGAATATGGATAAACTGTTTGAGCTTACCAAATCGGAAGGTAGGGAATTCCAAACAAAGCACACACGCACCGAATAAAAATACCTGCGGCAGTTCCGTTTGCAATGTGGTATTTCCAACTTGCAACCATGTCCACGGCTTTTGCCGGAAGTTCGAAGATGGAATAATAAGTTCTGGGGGTGGGAAACAGTAGTAAGCATTTTGTATGCGAGGATGAGATCACCTCGCATTCTCCTTTGTATAAGTGTCCTCAGCTATAGTCGTCTGAGTCGCCCGGCGAATGACATATTTTCGAGTATATCGACAAGGTTAGTAGCTCTCCGGTATATACGATCCAGAAGTAAGATGTCTTTTTGGAGCTATGGTATCCAAGCTTGTGCGGCATAGTCTAGAACCGGGTTCATCATGGGGGGAAAACACCCCGGGGAAAACGCCCAAATATCCGCCGTAGCATGCCGAGCAGCGGAAACGCGCTTTCGTAAACGGCTTCGCATTGTATATCATTTTTGAAACTAGCGCAAATCCTGATACTCAGGTCTTTTTCTTCTTTGGTGTACTCCAGTTTTATGTCGCTGAGCTTGTAGTGATAGGAAAAGCCAAGGTCACGACCGATCTGAATGATCTTCGAATTTTTCATATTCAATGACAGTTTATTTTCGGATGACCAGTTGTACAAAGCACTTAAATCGTTTTGCAGCAAAATACAATCATCATTATTGCTGATTCGCCGTCATAGTTTTATAGTGTCAGCAAACAATACCATTTTACTGTCATTCGGTATTGGTATATCGTTCATATAGACTAGGAAGAGTATTGGCACAAGCACTGAGCCTTGTGGAACTCCGCTAGTGACATCGAAGTTCTTCGTCAATAGGCCGTCCACACGAACTCGGATGTGTCTGTTGCTGAGGTAATCACATATCAATTCATATAGTCTTCCAGCATTACCGTGTTTCTTTAGCTTGTCCAAGAGTAAGTTATGATCAACTCTGTCGAAAGCTTTAGAAATGTCCAGGTAGCACGCATGAATACAGCCCCCCGCATCTACAACCCTCGTCAAACCGTCTAAGCTTGTCAGCAAACTTGTTAGACAAGCGCGATTTCTGCAAAATCCATGTTGGGCAACTGCCAAAAGTTGCTTAGTTTCCAGATGTCGCATTATTTCTGCGGTTATTTTTCTCTCAAAAACTTTTGAACGGCAACCACCTTTGTAAATGTGTATTATTTGTCCCAGTTTTCAGTCTTTTGGTATCACGCCAGCTTGGAGCAAATTATTAAACATGCAGGATAGTGGTTTGGATAGCTGCGCATGGCATGTTTTGAGCAGTTTTGGAGTTATGTTGTCTGGTCCTGGAGATTTTTTTACGTTTACTTCTCGTAAGTGCTGCGCTACCACCAGCGGAGTAATCAATACTTCAGTCGAGATCGGTCGGTCAAGTCGAATGATAGGGTGCTGATCAGGCTCCTTGGATTTCGGCGCAAACATTCCGGCATAAAAGTCTGCTAACAGGTCGGCGGTCTGATTAATGGATTCTGTGAAGCCGGTCGAAGTTTTTAGGGCAAAGACACCTGGTTTGATAGTCGATTGGAACGCTTGTTTATCATCTTGAATTAAGCTGATAACTTTGTTTCGCAGTTGTGTAAATTGTGCCCAAGAATCAGCTGTGTTGGTAGCCTTGTGAAACTCCCATGCCATTACCCTTTGTTTCACCACTTTTTAGGTTCAAGAATTTATGGTATAAAAATGCTCGTAGCTGTACAACAACACAGGATATTCGTATAGGACTTAAGATATATATATATATAGATATATATATAGAATAATATATATTCAAAAAAACCGAGGCATTAGGAAGATCGACAGTTTTGTAGTTACAAAAAATGTCATGTATTGTCGCGGTATGATAGAAAAAATATTCGTTTGGATAATGATCATGTTATAAAAACGGGATGTAGGGTAGAATTACTAGGCATACATATATCTAATTTGTTCCTGAAAATCCTTTCAATAGATGATTGTACAACATCTGACGTTAGGGAGTTCCATAAGAAACAAACGCGCACCGAATATAAGAACTGACGACAGTTCCGGTGGGAATGTGGAATATCAAATGCCAGTACAGTGGAACCCGGTTACAACGAATCGCTGGGGACAGAGTAAAATGTTCGTTATAAGCGGAGTTCGTTGTAAGCGAGTTGCGACACTGACAGTCCAATCTCACGTTTTCTGAAGTAGCTGGCGATACTCTTTTGTTTAAGTTTTGACTCCGTCACTGCCTCGATCTCTCTCTCCACAAATTCAAGTTCTCTTTCGACGTCTCTTCCTTTTATTCTGAAAAATCTTCTGCAGAGATCAAGAGCACTCCCGGCATCTTTCACAGACGGTGTCTGACTGAATGATTGCAATTTGTCATGAGTCTGTGATTACCAATCACAGAGAATTCACGTGTTTTTCTTGTGCGTGCGTGCGACTCAGTTAGCACACTGTAGGCAAGGCTGCCTGTGTCTCGCCAAGCTGTGTGTCAGTTCTATTCTTAACGCACTGCAGGCCAATCTCGACGGAGCGTTGCGGGTTAAAAGCCAGACAAAGCGAGTTCGTTGTAAGCATGTACTTTATTGAACAAACATAGCTGTCGGGAAAATGTACGGTGTTCGTAATAAGCGAGATTCGTAACGAACAGTTCGTTGTACGCATGTTTCAAATAAGCTTGCAGATAGGGAATTTATTTGGGAAATCATGGTGGTTCGCTATAAGCGGGAATTCGTTGTAAGCGAGTTCGTTGTAAGTGGGTTCCACTGTATGTGAGTACTGTGACATGGCTTGACCGGAGACGAAATAGATACCTCAAAGGGTGCATCTATGAGTTCAGTATTTTATAAGTTAGGATTAGATCAAATCGAACCCGTCTGCGGAGCAGTGTATCCAAATTAAGATGCGCAAGTCGATTCTCATATGGTAGGGTACGGAGACACCCAACCATTTTAGTTACTCTGTGATAAATCCTCTCGAGCCGCTTGATGTCCTTTTGTAGTCATGGTGCCCAAGCTTGCACTGAGTAATCCATCAACAAGTATTAACCCGTACACGCATACGTATTTCTGACCATAGGGAATTATTCACGGGAAAAATGTCCGAAAATACGCCGAAGCATACCTAGCATGCGGCTAGATTGGTTGTACACTGCTTCTCATTGCATGCAATTCTTAAGACTTCCACTAATCCATACGCCGAAGTCCTTTTCTTTGGTTGTCCATTCCAGTTGTTTCGATTAAAGGTTGTATGAGAATGGGAAACATTTGCTTATTTGCAACATTTTAGACTTTCGGAATTTGAATGGAAGTTTGTTTCGCTCCGACCAGCTGTTTAATATATCCAAATCGCTTTGCAAGCGCAAACAGTCCACGATTGACATGAATCGCATCCAAAGTTTAACATCATCCGCAAAGAGAACCATTTTGTCTGTGACAAGTTTCGGAAGGTCGCTGATGTAGACCAAAAGGAGAACAGGTCCAAGTACCGAACCATGTGGGACACGGCTAGTGTCTTCGATTTCCCCAGACATCACACCATCGATACGTACAGATGCCTTGCGATCAAGAAGGTAACTTCTCAGCCAGGTAAGAAGGCACCCATTAATACCAACATCGTGCAGCTTGCTCAGGAGTATAGAAGGGTCCACGCGATCAAACGCCTTTGTTATGTCCAAGTAACACGCATGCACGCAACCACCATCATCCACTGCCTGCGTCCAGTCGTTCATTGTCTCCAGTAGGTTAGTCAAACAAGAACGAGACTTCCGAAATCCATGTTGCTCTCTGGACAACAAGTTTGGAGCTTCGAGATGACTCACAATTCTTTCGCACACAATTCGCTTCATAACTTTTGAGATCACTGGAAGGAGTGTAACAGGGCAGTAATTTGCTGGGTCAGGACGAGTTCCACCTTTGTAGATGGGTGTTATGATTCATCTCTTCCAGTTAATCGGTACAACACCATTCCTCAAAGAGTGATTAAATAAATCACAAAGTGGTTCAAAAAATTGATTGCCGCATAACTTTAGGATTGCAGATGTGATTCCGTTAGCTCCCGGGGACTTGTTGATATTCAACCTACGTAGGTGGTGCTGCACTATTTCAGAATTGATGCATATATCGCATATAGTCTCCGGCACAATTGGTGCTGACAATTCCAATGATAGCAATGAATCCTTGGGTGTGAAAACTCGTGAATAAAAACTAGCAAGAGCGTTAGCGGTTTCCAGCACAGAATCAGTTATTCCGTTATCTGCCATGATCGGAAAAACACCGGGTTTCAGCTTCATAGAGCTGTTGACAGTTCGATAAAGCAGTTTGGGATCTCGCTGCATTCTTACTGTCAGCTGAAGCTGGTGATATTATTTGTCCTCTCGAATGAGATTTGTGACTTTATTCCCCAATTCGCGAAAGTTTACCCAGGTCGAATCAGTTCTGGCGACCCGTGAATAGCCCATGCCAAATTTCGCTTTGTCAACCATTTTCTAGTCCGACTGCGAATTCTGAAGTATGGTTCTTTGCTATTATGTTTCGGGACATATTTAGAATTGAAATGTATCATGTTGATTATGTATTCTGTCAGGGTTGTGCAATGCGAGTCTGGATCACTGAAATTTATATTATGTTCATCGAAATCTACCATTGTTTTCATTAAACCAATGTAATCCACTTTTCTATTTCGTTTTGTTTGCTTGACAATTCCACTGGCGTTGCACTCGTATTGAAAGAGCAGAACGAGTGGTCGCTTTAACCCAGCAGAGGGTGATACTGAACATCTTCAACGGCCGTGGCTTCAGAGGTTAAGACGAAGTCTAAAACCGATGTCTGTTTCAAATTTTTTGTCGTGTTTAATTGACAACATGATTATACAAGTTAATGTAATCAAAGATTTCGTTTAATTTGTAGTCTAGTGTTCGGGGTGAATGATCTACTCGGTAACATAGTTGAGGCAGATTGAAGTCTACCATAATCAGCAATTGCGAATTGCACTGATTTTCGGCATACTGCATTGCT
>JACCGJ010009159.1:22797-36025 GCA_013407085.1 Atriophallophorus winterbourni
CTAGCTGCTAAACCATATGAAGAACGTTTGAGGAGTCTCAATCTTTTCGACTTTCGCTGTCGTCGACTAAGAGGTGATCTCATACTGATGTACAATATTATGCACGTCCCTAACCATCCCTTGTCCAAACTTTTCACACGCTCGCCACCTCGTGCCAGTCGGAAACACGAACTTTCAGTGCTTATTCCCACTTCAAGACTGAACTGTCGAAGATATTCGTATGCTGTACGTGTAAGTTTCACATGGAACACCCTCCCCTCCACTGTTACACACTCAGCCAACCTGGATATTTTCAAAGCTAATTTGGAAAAACACTTGAGAGACAACCCAAACTTTGATACGATTTACACTACATGAGTTTTAATGTTCTTCTTTTTTATTGTATATACCTCATAACTCCATCCTATGGTTATTGTTAAGCTAAATGCTTTTTAGACCATTACAACTTTGAATCACTTTGAATCACTTTGAAGGTGAACTTTTAGCAAATGAGCTAATTACTAGATCTATAAGAGGAGGAATCGGAGGAATCATCTAAAAAGCGCAAACAGTACATAGCAGATTTTTTTGTAGTTTAAGTTCGTTCACAATTTACGCGTCATATAATCGTGTCTCTACCCGACAGCAAATATCAACAGATGGCGCTGGGATATAGCAGATTTTGACCTGATAGTTCGTAGTTACATGTTACCTATGTATGTAGATGTAATTGCTTATAGAACAATAGATTTGAGTTTCGCATATGCTAAGTTTCAAATAACTTTATCCGATCGTTTAAAACATTGGATGGTAAATGATAAAGTTTGTAAAATGGGAAAAGGAAAGTGTCCGAATCAGAATGAAGAGTGGTCATTAGTATCTTGTTTTCGCTAATCTGAGGTAGCGGGGAAGGTGACTCGATTTATAGTTCTTGACCACACCATCTGGCTGAAGTGCCGTAACCACAAGGTTGTGTGGAGGTTGAGTTTTTATGATTAATCTCCATCAAACATCCTGGTGTGTGTGGCTTGCACGCTGGGTCACTCAAGTGCAAAAACCGTCGTTCCAAGTAAAGACTAAACCTCAGTACGCGGGAACATTGAGAAATACGTGTAATAGAACGGCAGAATAAATTAATTGCATTTTACTGAATTCAAGGAGAAATCGTTTATCAGTTATTGTATTATACAGAATCCAGTTGCTTGATGACTATTTTAAAGCCCAATAGAAATTATTGACGGTTTTTAAAAGTTTCCACTGATTTCTTCGGCGTGGTACATTCACTCAACTTCATATGTAATAGGCAACGATATGATAAAACAAACTTTTTAGATTATGCTGTGATCATTGAAGCTGACGACAGGTGTTATAGTTATCTGCGATCTTAATTTAAGAAATCCAGATTTGCGTAACCATGAACTAACTAAACACTGACGAACCTTTCCATCGAATGATACATACGTGGGGTTTCTCGAATCGAAAGTTACCAGTTCAAATTTTATCAGTGATGTTCAAAGTTCAAATTAGCTCCAATCAACCTATCAGCCTATCGCGCTGAGACTGGACCCTATCGCGCTGAGACTGGACCTTAACGTGGTGCGATGGTTTGTGCACCTCTATTACCCATTGAGCTATGCTGGGTGGTGCTCTCCGAGCACCTTCAGAGTTACTCATACCAGGAACGTCAATGGATAGAGGTCAGATGAACACTGTCTCAACCTAACCCGCTGCCTTGTGGGTCAGGCTTTTTATCCTAAGGCTTTCGTCGAGAACCCTAATTGTTCTCCTGTCTAGGCATGGGTGACCGGGCAGTATCCCAGCCCGCATACAACCATGACCATGAGTATTACTACGAAACCCAACTCCATAGTGCATCGGCCGTCGCGCACGATAAACAGGGTCGCCCTACCTGCTGCATACAACAGGGCGGGTAAGCGAAAACAAGCTACTGCTGGCCCTACTCTTCAAACTGTTTCCGACCCTTCCCCTCCCCCATCCACTCTTAGCAACTCTCCGTCTGTCAATCCCAGCTTTAGAAAAGACCGCGCTGAACATGTTGGAACATTTTCTGTTCGCGAATTTACAGAACACTTCCTGAGACCACGGAATTCAGCTCACATCGGAGCCATGAATGTCAGAACTCTCAGAAAAATAGGTCAGCAAGCTGCACTGGCTCTTACCTTAGATAGTCTATCTATTGATGTTTGCTGTTTATCGGAAACGCGCTTATATGATCCGTCTATAATTACTGAACTTACTGCCCCAAACCTTTCACCCCGCTACTTTTTGCGTTGCTCTGGTGATTCTGTAGCTGCCATCTCAGGACAGGCGGGTGTTGGTATAGTGCTGAATTCACGTGCCGAATCCTGTCTAATTGATTGGATTCCTTGGAATAGCAGGATGTGCGCAGTTAGACTAGCCACTAATATTAGACCAAACTCAAAATCTTCTTATCAAAGATGCTTGTTTATTGTAGCAACTTACGCTCCGACTAACACCAATTCCGACGACGAGAAGAACGCCTTCTACGACGATCTTTATGCTCTTTTGCGACGTGCAAAAAGCTCTGATATTGTTGTCTTAGCGGGAGATATGAATACCAGACTGGGTTGCTTAGATACATCTGAATCACAATTAGGTGGCATGTTGGGTCTCGAAAGTCAACACACAGATAATGGTGAACGGTTTATACAATTCTGTGCACAATCTCGATTATTCATTAGCAGCACTTCCTTTCGCTATAAAAGATGTCAAATTACCACATGGCGCTCGCCGGATGGAAGCCAAACTTCGGCCCAAATCGACCATATCGCCATAAGTGCTCGGTAGAGAGGTTGCATTGAGGACTGCCGCTCCTTTTGGAATACCTGCATAGATTCAGATCATGCTCTTGTGCGATGTAGGTTCTCGTTAAAGTTCTCCGGCACGAAGCTTTCAAATGGGAAACGCATTGTGGTCGACAAATTCTCTCTTCCTGCAGTTCAAGACATTTATAGGACCACCTTGAGTAACTCACTCCCAGTTGCTCAGTGTGCAACTGCCGATGAAAGGTGGAACAAATAGCAGGGATTATGCGAGCCTGTGAGACTACACAACCAATCCAAAAGTACCACTGGATTTTACAGCGCTCTATAGAAGTTCTTCACCAGCGACGCCAAATACCTCATGGTCCTGGACACAATACAGAGCGTAGACGCGTGAGGAATAAACTTAAACGGAGCTTAAGACTAGAAGAGAAAGGTGGTGGCTAAATAAGGTCGAAGAAATGGAAATAGCAAATAATGCGGGTAACGTGCGAAAACTCTTCCAACTTATAAGATCGACTGGGCCTACGAAAAAAGGAGTGAGTGAGACTATCGCTGAAATAGGCGGTACTTTTATCACTAATAAGAATCGCCGCCTCTCAAGTTGGGCCGAACATTTTGAAGAACAATTCAGCTGGTCGCCTGTTACAAAATCTTTCCCTCATTTGAAGCAGTGTGATCCTTGGTCTGTTAGCGTAGATCCAACTAATGAATTAGAAATTAAAGAACGTATCGAATCCATGAAACGATTCAAATCTGCTGGCCCCGATGACATACCACCTATTTTGTTCAAAGAAGGTGGCCAAGTCCTAATCAGTACATTAGGCGATCTCCTCCGTGAAGTGTGGTTATCGGAATCCGTCCCTCCGAGTTGGGGCGAATCGGTTATCATACCTATATTTAAAAAAAATTGTGCGAAGTTCATGCTCTAATCACCGTGGGATAAGTCTCACTCCCATCATTACGAGATTATTAGCGTCCATATGTCTTCGAAGATTAACGTCGCATAGGGAATCACAGATCCGAGAGCAGCAAGCTGGCTTCCGGCCTGGCAGAGGCTGTGTCGACCACATTTTTACTCTTCAACGGATCTTAGAACTGCGGCACACTTATTGACAGCCGACAATAGCCATCTTTTTAGACTTCAAAGGAGCATTTGATTCAGTCGATCGAAATGTCATGTTTAACTCCTTGCTGTGCAAAGGCGTTCCGCAAAAGTATGTCAACATACTACGTGCACTTTATACTCATACATCCGGATGCGTTAGGGTTTACAACGAAGTCTCACCCAAATTCCACACCACAAGTGGCGTCCGACAAAAATGCCCGATTTCTCCGTTTTTGTTCAATTTTGTAATTGATGCAATTATGGAATTGTGCAACGATGGTGCCCCAGCATTCGGAGTTCACATAATGCTAAGCGTCAAGCTTCTCGACTTGGATTATGCTGATGATATAGTTCTGCTCTTCGACTCGTACACAGATGCACAGGTGATACTGAACAACCTATCTAGTATCGTGCGTTTTGCACCCTCTAAGTGCAGTGTTCTGCTGCAGGACATCGACATATTGAACAACACTTTATTACTTGACAATCAGGTACTTGAAATTGTAGATCGTTTTACGTATCTCGGTAGTTGTATCGTTAGATGACGAGGTATCGGCACGCATCTCTCCGCAACCTAGGTCACCTCTGGCGTCAGAAAGGACTATTTCTGGTACTCAAGGGTAGAGTCTATAAAGCGACAGTTCGTGCTGTGTTACTATATGGGTGCGAAACCTGGACCTTACGTAAAGAACACATTCAGCGTCTCCAAGTACTTGACAACCGGTGTCTCCGCAGCATTCTAGGAGTTAGCTGTTACAATCGCATACCCACCGATGCTCTCCGAAATAAGTTGTTCGGTAGTAATGTCGATATAGAGAAACAGATAAAACTGCATAGGTTACGCTGGTCGGGTCACGTTTTACGGATGCCGGACCACCGACTTCCGAAACGGATTCTTTTTGCGACGCCACATCCTGATTGGCGTAAATATCGGGGTGGCCAAACCGTCACATGGCATAGGCAGTTAAAAACCCTTAATGGTAACCTTTCCAAAGTTGGCGCAGCGCGTCTTCCAGGGTGGTGTCCCCGCGATCAGATATCGCAGTGGTTAGTTACGCTTCAGGATATGTCGCGAAACCGTGTTCAATGGCGGTCTTGCACTAAGCATATTCTTGGAGTGCTTGCTTAACCTTGTATGTTGTCAAATAAAGTGACTAGGAAAGATTATCATGATCAATGACAGTGAACGCCACAAGGAAGATATCGTGCTGATGTAGCTCTGATCGTTCACGAAAAGTGATTGAATGCATGTTTATTTCAAGGTGTAAGCATCTCATCCCAATTTGTGTATGCTTACTCTTTTATAAAATCCATAGCTATTTAAGTCGCACCCTTCCCCATATTTTAGGATTTTACTTTTTTCTTGGTTGTACGATAGTTTAGCATTCGGTACATGATGACCCCCCGAAGAAACAATTTTTAATGAATTCGGATGACTTATAAGTTCTTGTGTTTAGCTATCGTAAGTTGTAAGATACCAGTTGTGAGTGCAGAAAATGAAATAATGCATTAGCGGTGGGGTTTTTCTAGATAAAATCCAATATGTCATCAAACATCGTGACTAGTCCAAAATGCGATTCAAGCACAAATAAAAAGATTGCCAGGTTTCAAGGCCAAATTCTATGGACCAATGATATTCAACCGGGTCAATGGATTCGATCGATCATTTCGGAATTCGAACTGCCCCTAGTACGCATTCTGAATAACGGTTGGGCCAATTACAATGGTAAGTTGCAATAACTGTACTATTGAATATATCAATGTCATCATTGTTTTGTGCATTTCAAATAAAGCCGAACTAAACTGGTTGCACTCTGTTACCTAATGTAAATTAAACCGTGTTGCAAACTTTTTGGTTCTATCACCTTCGGAAATTTTCCGATCTACACATCATATATATATATATATACTAAACCTACAGATACATGCTTATATATAGTCATACTTACATTATATACGCTGGTACATTCAAACGCACATATACTTGCATACCTAAAAGATACATGAGCCATAATTACAATTATCTACAAATCCATCTAACTAATTATAGGAACATTTTATTATACATACTGATACTAACACGTACGTTAATGTGTAAATACATATAAAGTCATACGTACATACGATCACACCGGCCAATCTACCTATTAATTTAAGCGAACCTAGCCGTCTACATTAATACACGGTAAACGTTGCCACTTTGCTACCTAACTCCCGACGAATTTTTATTGCATTATTCGTTTCCTGAACACTTATATACTGCTCAATCTAATTCCTAATCTTGTTTATACACTTACATTTCAATTTTTACCATCCTATGGTTGTTATTAAGCTTGTTGCTTTTCAGACCATTGAAAACCTTGAATTACCTTGAATACATGTCAAAGCATGGACCTGAAAGATGATTCCAGCTAAGCTTTGCGTTAAAATGTGCTTGCAACTTGGCTAATGAATGAGATCGCAAATTTCGGATAATTGATTGTCATGGTGATAGTTGAAATACAACTGAATGTTTGGATCGCTAATCAACAGCGTTGAATGCTAATTAAGGCTTTTTAATCGGCGTTTGATTGCCGGCTACTTGATTGAGTAGCTTTCCTGCATTGTTACGTCTACCGCCTCGCAATATAAGGAAGGCGCAATTCCAAAGCGAGTGTGTCCCGCTATAAGGCCTCCCCGTCCCCGAACAGATGACACTCACAATTTTATTTCCACCACACTGTACATACCAACCTGTGGTTATTTTTAAGCTATGCTTTTACACCACAATAAACCATTAAACCATTAAACCATCATGGTGTCATCTGGTTTGATATTGTTTTTGCTAGATAATGTTTCGGCCAATAGAGTGTATAACATTCCGATTCATAAAAGTTCCGTGCTAAAAATGTTATGTAACTATTGTGATTTTTTTAGTAGTATGGAAAGTGATTTGAAGCATATGAAAATTGCGCATATTGGGAAAAACTTTGTTATAAATTTTGAATTGTTCCTCAATACAATTAAAAAGCAATTGTGTCTAATTCTAGGGTGATCGGGAAGTGGTATGCATTCACGTTGGCCAGGCTGGAGTACAAATCGGAAATGCATGCTGGGAATTGTTTGGAATGGAGCATGGAATCAGACCAGACGGTCTCATGTTGGACGGCTTCTTCCCATCTGACAATTCGTTCAAGACATTCTACGCAGAAACTGGGCACGGAAAGTTCGTACCACGTTCGGTGATGGTTGATCTCGAGCCAACTGTTATTGGTGAGCATCGGAGCGGTGATCATCTTTATAGTTTTTTATCGATTACATACAGAGGAACATAAATATTAAACCGAATAAAGCTATGCTACCTACCTTCAAGATTTTATTACTTTCGTAGTAACAATTATTCTAGGTCATGCTAAAGTACCTTTGCTGCCAGTTATATCTATTATTCTGAGATGCAAAATGCGCTGCGTAGTTTTGAACTGGTTAATCATCATCAGGTAAACTATTAATATATTACTTTTATACACACTTCTTTCTATAGGGAGAAGTTATTCAAATAATTTTGTATTACCAAATGTACAACAATCGATTTTTATATCTTTTCACGTTGTAATAAAATTTTGATTGCATGAACTTTATAATGTTGGGATCCGAAAATATTATATAGTGACGCACCAGTTTTTACTATAATTTATCGATTAGCTCTATCCCCCATAATCTGCAAGGTCTCAATGAACTGCACAATTGCATTACGTAGCCGGTCAAGCAGGCTGAGGCGCGACTGTGTGCAGTGGATTTAAACAAAACAACAGCGACCTTAGTAAAAACCCTTAACCGTTTTATTCATCGAGGTAATGATTCGAAGCGAATAATTTCCTGCTGGGTTTTCAGCATTATTAAACTGCCCTAATGCAAACCAGTCTTAAGTAATGCGTTACTCACATCCCCCGCACTAACAAACCACTACCGGTTTCTGGCTGTTTGCCGTCATCGGGTGGAGACATTAAGATTAGGTTCAGTGAGCCTTGTTTCGGTAATCAAGGAATGACCGTGACTTGAAGCTTATTGGTAGTAAACCACTAATATTTTTCCGATAAACAAACTCGCACTTTTGACTGAAGCTTCACACCAAAACTTAGAGTAAAACGGTCGGCTGTTTGTTCTAATGTTTGTGTATATTTTATGGAACCTCGTTCACTCTCATCGCTTTTACCACACATTCATTCACAGATGAAGTGAGAACTGGTTATTACAGAATGCTGTTTCACCCAGAAAATCTCATCAGCGGCAAAGAGGACGCCGCCAATAATTACGCTCGTGGATATTACACAACAGGAGCAGAGCTATTAAATCTCGTCATGAATCAAATTCGTCTGGTTGTGGATCAATGCCACATGTTGCAGGGTTTCATTATCTTCCATTCGTTAGGAGGGGGAACGGGTTCTGGATTTGCTTCTTTATTGATCAATCAAATGACACAGGATTATAGAAAAAAGACAAAGATTGAATTGGTTGTATACCCCGCTCCAAGATTGGCTAGCTCCGTGGTCGAACCGTACAACTCTGTATTAGCTACTCATGCATGTATCGAGGATTCCGAGGTAGTATTCCTGATGGACAACGAAGCAGTTTGGGATATTTGCCGTCGTAATTTGAATATTCGCCGCCCATCCTTCACAAACATTAATCGGATTTTGGCGCAAGTTATAAGTTCCTTGACAGCGTCCTTAAGATATCACGGCTCTCTGAACGGAGACCTGACGGAATTCCAGACAAACTTGGTTCCGTACCCGCGAATTCACTTCCCATTGATCACCTTCAATCCAGTTGTTTCCGCAGAAAAAGCGTACCACGAACAAAACTCGGTCGATCAAATCACACGTGCGTGTTTCGAACCAGCCAACAGCTTTGTGAAAGTTGACCCTAGACAAGGTTTGTACATGGCAATCTGCTTGCTCTATCGCGGTGATACCGATCCGAATTCTGTCAATCAAGCGATTCAAGGAATCAAGGCCAGTCGGTCAGTTAGATTTGTGGACTGGTGCCCAACCGGATTCAAGGTTGATATCAACTCACAACCAATGCTTGCCGTGCCCCGCTCGGAATTGGCCAGAGTGCAGCGGTGTTGCTGTATGCTGGCCAACAGTACGGCGATTGCAACAGCCTTTGCAAGATTGGATCATAAATTCGATCTGATGTACCACAAACGGGCCTTTGTGCATTGGTATGTTGGCGAAGGTCTCGAAGAACAAGAATTCCAAATTGCACGTGAAGATTTAGCAGCACTTGAAAGGGATTATGAAGAAGTTGGACTTGCAACAAAAATCGATTGATTTTGCTTCACATTATTTGATTTTTCATTTTCAATGGGAACATGAGTTGAACCTTTGTTTCCGACATCTTATTGATGTAGTTATTTCATTTAAATGTGAACTTCAAACTTAATACACAGCTTTATTTGATCAAATTTATATTTTAATATAACTTCATGGATAATCGTGTAGAGTAATACGAATGAAAACCGATGAGCGGTAAACGTCAACTCCATTCAAACAACTGACTGCATTTTTGGATAAACGGTCCGCAAACAGAAATAATACGACGAGTAATGGCCAAAGGATAGCATTTCATATCCTGCTAGAAACAAGTGAATCCGTTTGCTGCCCAATAAGGTTGAAATGACGCTGTGGCAAACGCACACGATCACTACTCGTAGTTGAGTGCGCCTTGGTGAACTTGGTCGAGTAATTCCTCTACGGAATGACGCGATTATTTTGGAGAATAGCTGGTATGATCCAGCATGTTGAGTGGTCAAATAATAGTAAAACCACGGCAGACTCTAACAAAACTCTGTAACAATCGGTGAGATTTTGCCTGATTATACACCATACTACTTAAAAGTAAGCTCAAGCTGACTATTTGCTCGTTGTATGATTATCACGTCCGCATGAACAGACACAAGCTAATTTTATTGTCAATTCTCAGATGGATTTGATAGTAGAGTGAGTCGTTATATCTATTTATTCAGCGCTGATCGAGAAATGTGCACATGAAATGACCTACGTACATACGCAAGTATAATTATAGTAAGTAAAAAGCCGAGAGTTGTTCCAGAAGAATCACTGAATATTTCAGTCGTGATTTTGTTGCACTTACATCGATTATTTTTAAGATAATTGAAGAGGGGATAATTAAGACAAGTCAGACGAGGTCAATTCCCACTCCGGTCAATAACGTTGTTCAGTCATAACTTGAGAACACTCGAACTAACATTAATTAAGCTGACCTCCGTTTCTAGTCAAACCATTCATTGTGTTACAACTTTTACATCAACGACAAAGCGTCAGAAGTTATCTCCCGCCATATCCCACAAGGTAATAAAAGCGAATATGTCAATGCACATGATAAAACACGCTATATTTTATACGCAAATTTCGTACTGGCGACAAACTTCTCAGCATGCCTGTGCGGATTGTCACTTCCATCTGATTTGTCAGTCGATTTCACACCAACAAGTTCTATTTACTCCCTCACTTTATTGAGCAAGTGTGACCGATCTTGACGAATTGCAAGTTGTTCCATAGCGGCTGACGTTCATCATGTGCTCCTGTTTTTAAAAGGCTTTCACTCGAACCATTCTCACGCAGATCGACCGAAAACCGAATTATTGCGGGTTCGAAATTGTTCTTGTGGGTCTTTTCGACGCTTACTGATTAGTGGCGTTCCGGATATCATCCGAGCGATCATGATTGGCATTATTTGAGAGCCCTCTCCACTCTATTGCAATCACAATTTGAGGCCCAGATGTGAAATCAACAAACACTTATTCAGGATAAAATATTATACTTTTGAGGTTTAAATTATAATGAGTGGTTGTTTTTGTTCGTGAGTATTTATTGTTATTTCTAAGGTGCTCATAACACCACAAACTTAGTGATCTTTCCTAGAATAAATTGGTTTGCGGTTGGTTCGAAAATTCCGGCTTATCGAAATCGTGACGTGCGATTAGATTAATTTTGAGTCCCGATATTTTTGGATATAACTTTCATACTTTTGATCCGATCGGGTTGATTTTTGGATATCAATTAAAAAGTTTGCTACGCCGGATCTACTCATACTAGAATTATCCATCTACGACGTGTTGTTTTTTGTGTGCACCACCCTCAGATTTTCTGAAGTTCGTTCGTTTATTGGAATCACTTTTGTGTTTCTGCTGTTAGATCAACCCATCGGTGTTTACCACCGCTGTTGCAAATGTGTCTGAGAGTCTTAAAGAGTGTTCTTTTCATCAAGAGGCCACTTTTACAAATTCGACTGTTAAAGGTCTGTCTGCCCAAAACTTCCCTGGGCGCAAAATATCACGGAGCCAAAGCCACCTCCTTATCTGAAAGCTCAGCGAAAACCCTCAGGTTCAAAACTAAAAGTCACGGTGTAAAATACTCCAAAAGTGGACACGATAGGTATTCGATTTTAGGCACTTGAAACTCCCTGCAACCAGCCAAAGCGACAAGCACACATTGTACATTCGCTCCATGGACTAAGCGTGATGTCCACCAACGTAAAGGAACCGAGTGCTACCTAACTAGGGGACAGGCTAAAACACGATAAAGAAGAATGGAAAAGATTGTGCAACAACACGGACTTGGAGCCAGTTGAACCACTATCATTGATACGACTAAATCGTAAACCTACTTCTTCAAATCTGGACCAGACAAGATTGCTTAGAATCGCGGTTCACTCTGAAAGGGATCTTGAAAACATCTTAGTATCCGCTTTTCTCCTGCGTAAGGAGACCACTGCAAGGATCTTCGCTGATGTGCCCTGGTTGGAAAGGGCCCGAAAGGACCAGCAACAAGACCAAACGAAACAGAGGGATGATCGAAGTTTAATACTTTTCGGAGTACCAGAAGCTGATAAAACAACTAATAAAGCAGTGCAGCGCAAACATGATCAGCTACAATGGAGATTCCCCAGAAATATAAATGGCTTGCATGATGTAGCTGTGACGGACACGACCCGCATCCCCAAATATATGAATGATAATAACATAGGCCCTAAGCCCCTTAAAATAACGTTCTTGCGTAAAGATGTGTTGAACACGGTCAAAACTCGTTGAAAAAATGGCCGCGGACTAATTTTACTAAGAGGATCGAAGTTTCATATTGGATGGATAGATGCAACACGATTCAAGATTTATGGTATAAAAAGCAATTAACTTTACAATAACCATAGAGTGGAACTATAGGTACAAATATATGTATAAATAAAATCAAAGTCAATGGGACGATGATAGTTTATTAATAGTTGCGGGCAAAATTCAGATTAGCTCTCATATAATTGTCAATTTTCAATGTGAATATGGATAAACTGTTTGAGCTTACCAAATCGGAAGGTAGGGAATTCCAAACAAAGCACACACGCACCGAATAAAAATACCTGCGGCAGTTCCGTTTGCAATGTGGTATTTCCAACTTGCAACCATGTCCACGGCTTTTGCCGGAAGTTCGAAGATGGAATAATAAGTTCTGGGGGTGGGAAACAGTAGTAAGCATTTTGTATGCGAGGATGAGATCACCTCGCATTCTCCTTTGTATAAGTGTCCTCAGCTATAGTCGTCTGAGTCGCCCGGCGAATGACATATTTTCGAGTATATCGACAAGGTTAGTAGCTCTCCGGTATATACGATCCAGAAGTAAGATGTCTTTTTGGAGCTATGGTATCCAAGCTTGTGCGGCATAGTCTAGAACCGGGTTCATCATGGGGGGAAAACACCCCGGGGAAAACGCCCAAATATCCGCCGTAGCATGCCGAGCAGCGGAAACGCGCTTTCGTAAACGGCTTCGCATTGTATATCATTTTTGAAACTAGCGCAAATCCTGATACTCAGGTCTTTTTCTTCTTTGGTGTACTCCAGTTTTATGTCGCTGAGCTTGTAGTGATAGGAAAAGCCAAGGTCACGACCGATCTGAATGATCTTCGAATTTTTCATATTCAATGACAGTTTATTTTCGGATGACCAGTTGTACAAAGCACTTAAATCGTTTTGCAGCAAAATACAATCATCATTATTGCTGATTCGCCGTCATAGTTTTATAGTGTCAGCAAACAATACCATTTTACTGTCATTCGGTATTGGTATATCGTTCATATAGACTAGGAAGAGTATTGGCACAAGCACTGAGCCTTGTGGAACTCCGCTAGTGACATCGAAGTTCTTCGTCAATAGGCCGTCCACACGAACTCGGATGTGTCTGTTGCTGAGGTAATCACATATCAATTCATATAGTCTTCCAGCATTACCGTGTTTCTTTAGCTTGTCCAAGAGTAAGTTATGATCAACTCTGTCGAAAGCTTTAGA
>JACCGJ010009159.1:36045-54412 GCA_013407085.1 Atriophallophorus winterbourni
CAGTTTAGCTAGTTTGTTTACCAGGCATTGTGCGTTTGTATATAGGCAATTTATTGTGGTTTTCGTATACATTGATGAAGCTGAAATCTCGTATATTTATCCGACCCTTCGAGAGTCCTGCTTCGTAGTAAAAATTATTATGCCGAGACGTTTTCTTCAAAACTAACATTGAATGTTCCTCCAATATAGATTTCAGGTGCTGTAAGAGAGAGCGCCAATGACTATCCGGATCGGGGTAATGCAGTTATGCGAAACTAGTGCTTTGTAACTCGGCACACAGTGCACGGTAGTTCACCTTTCTGACGCATTTCGTTTCGTCACTGTTGCGCCTAGCGCTACAAACGTACTCGAATTCTAGGAAAACGTGATCGCTTCGCCTGATTGGCGGTTTATAAACGATATTTTCTACAGCTGTAGGATCTGATGTAAGTATTAAGTCCAAGGTAGACCGCTGGTCTGATCCCATCATACGAGTAAACCCAAAAACGCGGTTATAAAGGGGTGCGTAACCCAAGACGGCTCGAAGTTCATATTCAAGTGTCTCTGATGGATGATCACCCCGGCTATAAGGCTGGGGAAAGTTGAAATTCCCATTATCAATAATTGAGTATTGTACCGCATTGTTACATCGCGCAAAGCATTAATCAGTTTATTGTTTAGGTCGAGAGCTGCTGTTGGAGAACGATAGATCACTCCAATAATGCATTAGTCTCTTAAAGTAAGAGTTAGAGAGCACCAAAATGTGTCAGTTTTATCAAGGGTCTGGTCGTTCATAGCTCTACAGATAAACGATTGCTTGAAGTATAGTTCTGCTCCTCCGCCATCACCTAAACGGTCACGCCGGAATAGTGACATGCTGGGCAAAAAGATTTCATTATCAGACAATGAGGCATGGAACCACGTTTCGGTTATTGCAACTATGTCTGGCGCCATTTCATTACAAATCTCGGATAATTCGATTAATTAGTTGAAAAGGCTGTTTGCTTGAATCGATAATTCGGTTTCGGAGTGAATTGTTCAGTCTGACTTGATTTGAGCCAGACCTACGTCGTATTTTGATGCATTGATTTATTCCATTAAGATAGAAACGCTGCTATCTGCTGTCTCCAGACGGGGGAGTGTTTCATGTATGAGACCATTTCTCGAAGTCGTTTTTCTGTTTGCTATCAAACAGGATTTCTTGGGACTCGATAATACTCGTACATATCACGCTCAGTGCATACGGAGAGTTCTTTTTGGGTATCGGAGAGTCAGATTTTTCGAGTTTAAAGCATTTGGGTACATCAGTTTTGGAGTGTACAGCTGAGGTCGACCGTAACAGCATATCTCTGTAAGAATTTCCTACTTCCGTGGTCGTTTTAACTGATTCCAAAACGGGATTAACCCTGCTTTTTGGCACACGAATGGCCTTAGTCTCAGATTCCTTCAGTGGTGGTTCCGAAATCGTTGTATTTATGTGATGGTTTACATCAGTGATCACTTGGGTGCTCACATGATTTGTCAATATTTCCTTCACACGTCGAAGGGTCAACTCGAAACCGTTCATTCTATTTTCTAATTTGGCTTCAAAAGTGTCGGCACCTTGCAAGGATTGAGCTCTGCAACGACACAGACATAGCAGGCGTCTGAAACCGTTTCATTATTTATTAATGCTATCGAATCAGGGGCTAAAGTACCAACAGCACATGTCGCTTGTTTGATGTCGTTTTCTGTGATGTTCCTCTAAACGTTTTCATTGAACTAAACGAAAATATCTCCGCTTCCTAGTAGGTTTCATCCGTAAGCAATTTACTGGTTTCTCATCTTTTCAAGATTTATGGTTGAAAAAGCAATTAACTTTACAATAACCATAGAGTGGATCTATAGGTACAAATGTATATATGTATAAATAAAATCAAAATCAATGGGGCGATGATAGTTTATTAATAGTTGGGGGACAAATTCGGATTAGCTCTCATATAAATATCACGTTTTGATTTCAAAGTGATTCAAAGTGATTCAAAGATGTAATGGTCTAAAAACTTGGAACGTAAAGGGATAAGGTATGTCCGCGTGTCACTTTCCCATCACACACATCGAGCAAGTGTTTTAGTGGATGTCCTTCAGTAGACACAATTCTGTATGTCAGAATAATATCGCGTCGTATCCTCCTTTGGGTAAAGTCGCATAGACCCAGACGTCGCAATCTTTCGGTGTACGGAACATTGCGAAGACCAATCACTAACTTTGTTGCTCTATGATAGATTTTATCGAAGAGAGCAATGTCTTTTCGCAGCCAAGGAGCCCAGACCTCTACCGCATACTTCATCGTAGGGCGAAGGTAGACATTCATTATCCTTGGTAAGGTTACCAGATAGAATCTTCCAAATATTCTTCGAAAGATACCCAACAATCTGTTTGCCCGTCGATATATGTTCTGACAGTGCGCTGTGCTCTTCAGGTTCCCGCTAATCCACACTCCAAGATCTTTTTCCAACAAGCTCCATGCTAGGTTTTCAGTTCCTAATCGATATGTCCAAGGAACATTCTTGCCAAGATGGAGCCTCTTACATTTCTGTATTTTGAATGACATGTCATTCATGACCGCCCAATTCGACACGCTGTCCAAATCCATTTGCAGTTTCTCACAATCCTCTGCAGAACTTATTGGCGTCCAAATTTTCATGTCATCCGCGAACAGGACCATTTTGGACGATATGAGGGGGGTAAATTATGTATGTACAGCAGAAAGAGGAGCAGGCCCAGCACAGATCCTTGTGGGACTCCACTGGTGGTTTTGAACGTTTGGGATAGCGCTCCGTTAACTTTAACTTTGGCGCCGCGATCTGACAGTTAGTCGCACAACCATGAGAGGAGTGGATCACATATTCCTAAACACATCATTTTCTGAAGAAGCAAATGATGATTGACTATCAAAAGCTTTCGAAATGTATAGGTAACAGACGTGGATGCAAGAACTTCTATCCAACTCCTTTGTCCAGTCGTTTAACGCTATGAGAAGATTCGTTAGACAAGAACGATGAGATCGAAATCCATGCTGCGCTGGCGAAAACAAATTCTGCGATTCAAAGTATGCAACCATTCTTTTCGAGACAATGCGTTCCATGAGTTTAGCAATAACAGGTAAAAGTGTGACGGGACGCTAATTTGCAACATCAGGTCGGCAACAGCCTTTGAAGATAGGTGTTATCACGCCGGACTTCCAATCTTTCGGTACAAGTACTTTAAGCAACAAATAGTTAAACAGGCTGAAGAGCGGTTCACAAAGCTTACCAAATCGGCAGCTAGTGAATTACAAACAAAGCACACAAGCACCGAATAAAAATACCTGCGGCAGTTCCGTTTGCAATGTGGTATTTTCAACTTGCAACCATGGCCACGGCTTTTGCCGGAAGTTCGAAGATGGAATAATAAGTCCTGGGGGTGGGAAACAGTAGTAAGTATTTTGTATGCGAGGATGAGATCACCTCGCATTCTTCTTTGTGTAAGTGTCCTCAGCTCCAGTCGTCTTAGTCGTGTCGAGTCCAATGACCAGCTTAGAAGCTCTCTGATATATGCGATCCACAAGTAAGATGTCTTTTTGGAGCATGGTGTCCATGCTTGTGCGGCATAGTCTAGAACCGGGTGTGTATATGTGTTCATCATGAGAGGAAAACACCTCGGGGAAAAACGTCCAAATATCCGCCGTAACATGCCGAGTAGCCGAGACGGGCTTTTGTAAACCATTTTTCGAACTACTCCAAATCCAGACACCCAGGTCATTTTCTTCAGTGTGCTGCAGGTTTATGTCGCTGAGCTTGTATTTATAGGAAAAGCCAAGGCCGCGACCGATCTGAATGGTCTTCAACTTTTGCATATTCAATGACAGTTTATTTTGGGATGACCAGTTGTACAAACCATTCAAAGCGTTTTGCAGCAAGATACTATCGCCATCATTTCTGATTCGCCTCCATAATTTTATATCGTCAGCAAACAAAACCATCTTACTATCATTTGGTTTTGGTATATCATTCAAATAGACTAGAAACAATATTGGTCCAAGCACTGAGCCTTGTGGAACTCCGCTAGTGACATGGATGTTCTTCGATAATAGACCGTCCACACGAACTCGGATCTGTCTGTTGCTGAGGTAATCACGTATCAATTCATATAGTCTTCCAACATTACCGTGTTTCTTTAGCTTGTCCAAGAGTAAGTTATCATCGACTCTGTCGAAAGCTTTAGAAATGTTCAAGTAGCACGCATGAATACAGCCCCTGGCATCTACAATCCAAGGTTGATATGAAATACCGGAAAGGTTACTATTTGTCTTAAATGTGTGTTTTCTTCAAAGATATTATATGATTGAGATTTTTTCTTTGTTCAGAATCAAACCACTTGGGCCCATGTGTGAGGTTTCGTTGGCATGAAACGGTTTAGGTGAGATTATTATACAAAATGGACATGCTGCTATAGTGTCCCACTTATTTTCCAAACGTAGCACCCACTTTTCATTTGGATACGGTGGGATGCTAATCTCGGACAGTTCGATTCCAGTGTTAATAAGGCTGTTCGCGTCTGTATAGATGCATTTAATCGTATTTTTCGTGAGTAATAATGGGGTGTAAACTGAAGTTATTGATCCGGCTTCTCTGGAGTCGGACTTAACAAGTAGTGATGAATTATGTGGTATGTGATAAGGCGTTAAACAGTGTGATGCCGGATCCCTCTGAATAGTCAGTGCCTGAGATAGTAAAACAGGAGAGCGTCTTATTGATCGCCGAACACTTGAATCGACAATTAGGTTTCGGAGTGAATTGTTCAGTCTGACTTGATTTGAGCCCGACCTACGTCGTTTTTTGATGCATTGATTTCTTCCATTTAGATGGAAACGCTGCTATCCGCTGTCTCCAGACGGGGGAGTGTTTCACTTATGACATTGGGTTTGGGTGGGCTAAGTCTAATATCATTGGATAACGTTCGTTTTCCTTTTTCCATACCGACTATACGAGTTCGGCCATAGCGCTGGTCAAGAACGTAATCTTCAGAGGTTTCGGCCCATCTCCTTTATATTTTGGCGAAAAAGGAACTGGAAAAGTGTCCACAACAAAGGCATTAGAAATATCAAGAGAACACGCAATGTAGCGCCATTGCTTTACGTCGTGTTCTAGGGTTTCCTGAATCGATTCTCGAGAAGTATTTTCTGGTACATCAAGTAGAACTATACTTCGCGATACCGTTTTTTCCCTGGCGTTCAAGCTACCCTTCCTTTCGCACCATGGTACGTCGGGATACATGTGGCAGTTTGAGTCGGAATCTGTCTTGAGTAGGTACACATTCAGCACTACATTCTCGATATCAGCCTCGAATTTTAGTGTTACCTTGAGCAAGCGAGGTTGACCAATATGTGCTGAAGTTGAGTGGCGAGTTAGACGAGTCACATTTTCTCCGATTACATGTTCAGTTTGCATTAGGTGGCAAAATTGAGACTACCGTAAATACCCGCGTATAGGACGCTACCATGTATAAGACGCAGTGGATATTTGACCCTAAAAGCGACGAAAAAGCTGTGTACCTATGTATAGGACGCATCCTAATTTTAGTCCTTAATTTCCAATAATTTTTATAGAAACGGTTAACTTACCGTATTTGCCGGTGTATAAGTCGACCTTTTTCGATCAAAAATCGACCTAAAAAAATCGACCTCGACTTATACACCGAGTCATGAAATTCAACTTCTTATTCATCCCTTCAAATATGATGGTAATTACTACACTCTTCACAAAAAGTAATTAGAAGGACACATTATGCGTTATCGTACATGGAAGTCGATCCAGACATCCATACTTCCGGAATTTTCTCACCCAGAGGCCGACAAACGCCCTTGTCACTGCAAGAAAGTCAGTAATAGCGTTTCGGCTCAGGCCAACAACTTCTCACATCCCGATGGCTCGGTAGCCAAGGCCGTTTCTCATGCATCTCATTGTGCGTGGGTGTGCGTCCGTCAAGCTCATCAAACAGCGACAATCTGAATCACTATAAAACGCTCGTCGCATTGACACGCAGCCTCAGCAACAATTTCAAATATTTTCCACAGACAGACAAGCGCAGTCATCAAATTCCAACAGATAACTACGTAAACATTCAATCATTATACTTACCCATGTCTAAACGAATGAAATACTCTGCGAAGTTCAAACAGCAAGTTGTAAACTTTGCCGAAGAAACTAACAACTGTGCTGCCTCAAGAAAGTTTGGCGTAAATGAGAAACTCGTAAGAGATTGGAAGCGCAATACTACACAGCTAGCAGTGATGCCAAGAAAAAAATGTGCTAATAGAGGAAAAAGCTGCCAGTGGCCAGCACTTGAACAAGAACTTGCATGCTGGGTCGAGGAGCAACGAAAGTGTGGATTCGTCGTCACAAGAAATATAATTCGTCTGCGAGGTTTGGCTTGTGCCAAACAAAGCAAGATTACCGATTTCAAAGGAACTATAAGTTGGTGTTCACGATTTTTAAAGAGAAATGACCTTGTGCTACGACAAAGAACTAAACTTGGTCAGAAACTGCCTGAAGATTTAGAGGAAAAGATAACTCTCTTTCAATCCGTCGTAATCAAAATGAGAAAAAAAGAACAATATGACTTATCGCAAATTGGAAATATGGACGAAACACCGGTATGGTTTGATATGCCTACATCGAAAACTGTATCTGCCAAAGGTGAAAAAACTGTTCTCGTGAGAACAACAGGCCACGAAAAGTCTAGATTCACTGTTGTTCTTTCCTGCTTAGCTGACGGTACAAAGCTGAAGCCGATGGTCGTTTTTAAGAGAAAAACTCTACCGAAAGGACAGTTCTCTTCTGGTGTAGTAATTCACAATCATCCAAAAGGATGGATGGATGAGGTGGGAATCAAGATCTGGATAGAAAAAGTATGGAACTCTCGACCTGGAGGAATGCTAAAGAAGAAAAGTCTTCTCGTATGGGATTCTTTCAAACCCCATCTAATGGACTCCGTCAAAAGAAAACTTAAATGCAACAACACTGATGTCGCCGTTATTCCTGGTGGACTAACAAGTGTTTTGCAGCCACTTGATGTTTCTTTGAACAAGCCGTTCAAAGACAGATTACGAGGAAATTGGAGTAATTGGATGATAGAAGGCGAGAAGCAGTTTACTAAAGGGGGAGCCATGAAAGCACCATCGTCAGAAATAATAACAGAATGGATTAAACAATCGTGGGATGATATTTCGCTGTCTACTGTGGAACGCTCCTTTAAGAAATGCTGCATTTCCAACGCTCTCGATGGGACCGAAGACGACCTTATCTGGGAAGAGCAGGAGGAAACTGAGGATAGAGAAGACCAAGAAGATGCCCTTTATGACGACAGACTAAACGAAAATGAATGGAACGAGCTTCTTGGATACGGTGAAGATGGAGACGGTGACGACGATGAAGATGGTGACGATGAAGACGGATTTTGAACTCTATGTAAGCACTTTATAATTCTAATTTACGGTATTGTTTCTTAGCAAAAAATAAACCGCTTTCTAAGAGTGTTCATTGTTGTTAGTCTCTCTCGGCGCGTAATATCACAGAGTTAAAAAGTTAATAGTATTAAAAATGGCGTATAGATCGCTCGCTACAAACTCGCGAATTTGAACACATTTAGTCAATAAATTTCGCATATTTCTGGTTGAATTTTAAAGTTTGAGATAATGAAACAATTGAGCTCGACTTATACAAAGGATATATCATAAAATCGAAAATTTCCGTCGAATTTTAGGGGGTCGACTTATACAACGAGTCGACTTATACACCGGCAAATACGGTAAGTCAATCACGGTGACCTCCATACAATCGCTATGATCATCGTGTGTGCTGATTGCTGACTCATTCATCCTGTCAGTCAGCAGATGTCTGTCTAGATTATGTAGACTATCGTGGAAAGTGCACTTTTCATTCTTGGTCGTCATGTCGAATGATTGGATGACATTTTTAAGGAAAAGTTTCTGGAAAGAATTGCCAATCAAGACCGTGGTGAAGGGATTCAAGAAATGTTCTATCAGCAACATGTTAGACGGCACGGAAGACGATATTCTCTGGATGGACGACCCAGACAACGATGGTGACGACGAAAGGGAGGAAGAGCTGGACTATCATGATGATTGCATAACACAACAGGAGTGGGCTGCTTTGTTGAATGAAGACAGTGACGACGAGGATAAATATTGATAAATATTGTACCGGTTTATAAAATAAATTTTTGATATTATGATAAATGCTTAATTTTTATAATAAAAGTATCCATGGATAAGACGCACCTGGGTTTTTAGGGCAACTCATGAAGAAAAAAAGTGCGTCCTATACGCGGGTATTTACGGTAATTTTTATAATAATAGTATCCATGTATAAGACGCACCTGGGTTTTTAGGGCAATTTATGAAGAAAAAAAGTGCGTCCTATACGCGGGTATTTACGGTAATTTTTATAATAATAGTATCCATGTATAAGACGCACCTGGGTTTTTAGGGCAATTTATGAAGAAAAAAGTGCGTCTTATACGCGGGTATTTACGGTACTTATCGACGTCGTGTTTCTGTTTGCTATCAAACTGGCTTTCTTGGAACTGGCTAACGTTCGTACATATCACGCTCAGTACCTATGCGGAGTTATTTTTGCGTAACGGAAAGTCAGATTTTTTCGAATTTAAAGCATTTGGGGCTTGACTTTGTGAGTCGGGTACATCAGTTTTGGAGTGTACAACTGAGGTAAATTTGAATTTGAATTTGAGTTCGACCGTAACAGCATATCTCTGTAAGAATTTCCTACTCCCGTGGTCGTTTTAACTGATTCCAAAACGGGATTAACCCTGCTTTTTTGGCACACGAATGGCCTTAGTCTCAGATTCCTTCAGAGGTGGTTCCGAAATCGTTGTATTTATGTGATGGTTTACATCAGTGATCACTTGGGTGCTCACATGATTTGTCAATATTTCCTTCACACGTCGAAGGGTCAACTCGAAACCGGTCATTCTATTTTCTAATTTGGCTTCAAAAGTGTCGGCACCTTGCAAGGATTGAGCTCTGCAACGACACAGACATAGCAGGCGTCTGAAACTGTTTCATTATTTATTAATGCTATCGAATCAGGGGCTAAAGTATGGTCACATTTATCATGGATTTTACCCATACACAGAATACACGTTATGACTTTATGCGCCTTTGGACCAACTGGTTGTGCTTTGCACGCGACCTCGGAACAATTCTGCGTGTCGAGATTCGTCCTATCAGCTGGGCCGGCCGTGACCATTGTTGCGTTCGCACTTAGGTCAAGTTGGTTCCATGTCGCTACCACAGCTTGATCGATCGATTTTTTGTCCGTATGTTGGATCTCGTGAGGCAGTCACACATGTTAGTCGCCTGAAGTGGATTGTTCGGCTGAGTGGTGGGCGTTTGTTCGACAGGTCGATGTGGCTGCTTTTGAACTCGTGATTTCGTCATTTAGCAAATAATCATCAATAACTCGTTAACTACACAAGCTAGAACACAGAAACAAGTATCAAAATGCGTAGCTCGATGCGATCATTGCAATGATAACATAAACCGTAGAATAGTTAACGATTCGAAAACGTTTGTGCGCGTGAGCAAACTGAGATATTTAAGCCGATATGGCAACTTTGCTGTTAATCAGTTGCCAAGAGCACGGATGTGCAATCGTGCAGCATTTTTTGTGCTGTGCGGCTAACATCGTGCTAAATTGATTGGCCACAGGCATTGAGCTGCATGCTGAAACATGCTGGAGTCTCACTACCATTTCTATTTCTATTTCCCCCTCATATCTGTCTAGTCCTGGGCAACCTGACAGTATCTTAGCAGTCTCTGACTGTGCGGCACTTTGCCTGGATCAGGCTTGTGCTTTCATACATACATACATACATACATACATGCCAAGAGCAAAACGAATAAATTACGATATATCTTATGGAAAATAGCTCAGGATTCTTGGAACGAGAGAAATCCAAACAGATTCGGCGAAGATATGAGCAGAAGTGTCAGAGCAAAAAATGCGACTGCACAGCAGCATAGGATTCAAGGATTCAAGGATTTATGGTTAAAAAGTTAATACTTTACAACACCACAGGATGACCGTATGAATGACAATGTGAATAATATAATAGTATAAAAGGAATAGAGAATATCAAATGTAAGGCTCACGAATGATATTCTTTTGCATATGCAACAAAGAAATCGATCTATCTAGCTGTGACCGCGACACGGGATCCGTGTGACCTCTGCACCACATGTATAACCTCGGTAAGCGTTGATAGCGTTTCAGTTAAATGTGCTTTTTGCGGGTTCCGTCAACACGCGTCATGTGATAATAATTTGACTGATGACTGTGCGGCTTGTGAACGATGCGAAACATCCATCTGTTTGTTATGTTTGTATTAACTGTAGACAATCCAATGAAGGCGTTCGCCACAACACTAAAGACACCGTTTGTAAGACAATAACAGCACTCGATTTAGAGAAATCTAAAGATTTCGAAGACAAAATTGAAAAACGAATGTCTGGTCCAGAGCAAAGTCTACAGCGTGTTGAAATTGCTATAATCGCGAATGAACAGGTTTTTCATGCATCATCGCCCGTAGCGGAAATCAGCGATAGAGCAAACGCTGATAAAACACCACAAAAGTCACCTTTGGTTAGTGGTGCATCTTTGGTGATTAGTGGTGATTCAATGCCACAACAAAGGAGCCATAGAGATGATTTCGTCACTAAGTCGTGTAAGACAGCATCTGCTGTGAATGTAAAGAGGAAAATGAATACAGGCAACAGTCAGCTACCTCATCGACCAGCACCGGTTCAACCTGCTGGTGGTTCTAAGAAGAAGACCCATAGTCTCAGCGTAATTTGAACTAACGTTCCTGAAACAAATGATGCACTATTCGACGACAGGAAAAAGCACGATTTAGCCGAATGAAGCAGACTCTGTGACATGATGAACCTGGTTCACATCCTACGGAGTTTGCAATCATTGCAAAGACCACATTGAGCTACAAGTTTCGGTACCTTATTTTGTGTTCTATTTTCGGTGGTTCACGAATTATCGCGGATTAGCTGTTCAATGCCGAAATCTCGCCAACGAACACAGTCAAATCACTCAACGCACAAAACACCCATTATCGATCAACCGGCAAGCCCTATGCAACCCGCAAACATGTACGAACGTGTAACGAGATCCACTGCCCGGACCACGAAAAATATCGATCCAGCTGTGACCGTGAGAAGTATTCAGGCGACGGCGACACTGAATCGTTGTGACCTCTGCATCACGTGTTTAAATCCGGTAAGTGTTGATACTTTCAGTTCAATATGCTTTCTGCGGGTTCCACCAGCACGTGTCATGTGATGAGAATTTAACTGATGAGTGTGTAAGGCTAGTGAACGGTAATGACTATCCATCTGTTTGTTATTTCTGCCATGCCTGTAGAAACTCAAATATAAATGGCCATCGCAAGATTATACATTCATCTGTTGGAAAAGTGTCTAATACAATAGAGAGTAGACTGTCGCAACTGGAAGAGGAGCTTGCACGAGTGAAAAATGCTGTAGAGCCATTAATCAAGCCTAAACATGTAAACTGAACAAACGAATACGCTCAACTTTACCACCACCAAACCAATCTCTGGAAAAGGTTGAATTGTTGCAGCACAGCACCCAGGAGAGTGCTAAAAACGTCTTAAAGCCGAAACCGTTCACATCGAATGCCCCGTTAGCGAAAGTTGCCTCGAAAGGAATTTCTCTTAGTGTTATCTGCACCAACGTGCCAGAATCGACGGAGACGTTATTGTCGAATAGACACTAGAATGATTTGGCTGAATGGTTGAAACTGAATCTCAAAGCGATCCACCCGGTTTCGTTGATTCGCTTTAGTCGTCCTCCCAAAGCGCTACACCAAGATAAACCGCGGTTGCTCAAGTTAGTAGTGCAAAATGAGAAGGATTTAGAAGATGTACTTCTGTAGATATACTTGCTACGGGACGGTATGGAAAATACATCTCGTGTATTTGTTGATGTGCCCTGGTTGGAGCGGGCAAAATCGCCACCGGAAGGGAAACAAAACAAAACAAATGGTCGCAATAAGCGCACCCTTATTCTCTTAAATGTCACAGAAGATGCCACTGGTTCAGATACAATGTGTAAATCCAACTACGACATACAACAGTTGAGATTTATTAATAATGCTATCCAAACCAGCAATGTAGCGGTTATCGATACGTTCCGAATCCCAAAGTCATCGAACTACGAACGTAATGGTCCCTTAAACTGACACTTTTGACCACCACTATGGTGAACACCGTGCTTAACAATTGGAACCAGTATCGATACAAAGTTCCACGAGAGATCAAAATTATCAGTAAACACCTGAAAACCGACTGTATCGTGGAAGTTGCCGGACCTGTTGTTACTGAGTACAGTGATGCCTGGAATCCTGCTCCAAAAAACGGATGTCGACCGACTCTATCGGAGTCGGTGATGTAATTTACCCACCATCTTTGACACGTACTCAAATTACCTGCTCAAATACTCATCATCCAACACTCTTATCAAGATCTACAGTTTGTTCGTTTATTTGAATCGCTTTTGTGTTTCTGCTGTTCGATTAACCCATCGGTGTTTATCACTGTCGGGAACTACTCGGAGAAATACACAACGTGATATCAAATTCACGCCAAAAATCTCAAAAGGAATCTGGTAAATTAGCAGCTAAATCGAGTGACGGAATTTTTCGACAACCCGTCATTTTCCGTCAACTCCCCCCAATACCACACAAACCAACCGCAGCCGTATCGATTTTTGTGCTCTGATTTGTACTTTTGGTTGACCCCGTTAACATGAAACAATCTGATGTTCGCGAAACGTGCGTCGTCTGCATGAAAGTCGTCAGTGGTAAGGTCAAATCTGTCACGTGTCAAAACTGTTCCCACAAATGTCACGCAAAATGCGACAAATCATTGACCTCGGATGCGCTATCGATCCTGATGGATGAAAACATGCCTGGTGTATGCTACGTGTGCAAAAGTTGTCGAGCTAAACCAAACGCAGATTTAACTGCTCGAACAAGTGTTGCGCAAAGCAACCTGGATGATCGGATGCTGAGCTTAGAGCTTATCATACAAACGTTGAAGACATCGGTAGAGACTCAAAATTCTCAGTTTGCCAGTATGTTTTTCGATAAATCGGAAACCACTGACGGTTATACCAGTCAGATAAACGCTAAATCTTCGATCATTCAACACGAATGTTCAGCTGTTGCAAATGTGCCGGAGTGTCTTGAGGAGCGTCCTTTTCATCAAAAGGCCACCTTTACAAATGCGACTGTTAAAGGCCTGTCTGCCCAAAACATCCCTGGTCCGCAAAAAGATACGAAGCCAAAGCCACATGCTCACCCGAAGGATAAGCGAAAACCTTTAGGTTCAAAACCATTTGAGATTGTGTGTAGTGCTAGACTATTTTTCCTTAGTCCACTACATAATTGGTGAGCCCGACGAACCGCAATTTTTCATTTACGATAAATTCGTATTTGTAAATTTTTGGCTTATATTTTGCGATTTTTCCATAAGTAAAGTTTCTACAATCCTACAATCACAACATATTCCATGCACTTTACCGGCTTTAGACGTTTCTAATCTCCCTCTTTGGTTCGGCCAAATTGAAGCTATCTTTCGTATTTATGGCATCACCGATGAATCTATTATGTATTCTCATGTGGTGACCATGCTCACTCTCGACGTAGCTGAACAAGTCAGTGATCTTATTTATGCTATGCCTGAGGTCAAGCCATACGAAAAGCTCAAATCCGCACTAATAGACCGAATTGGTTTTTCTGAGCAAGAGAAGCTCGACGTCCTCTTCTCCAAAATGGCTCTTGGTGATAAAAAGCCATCTCAGCTTCTTCGCCAGATGAAAGAGCTACTTGGGGACAAAAGGATTGAGGAGAGCATTTTAACACAGTTGTGGTTTAAAAACCTCCCAGCTGACATTTGCCAAGTGCTTGCTGGTTTGATTACTTACATATCATTAGACGAACTAGCACAAGCGGCTGACAAAATGCTCGAAGCAAAAGAAGCCGACCAAATTACGGTTGATTCCGCACCCATCATTTCGCCCTGTCCATGTTGGGAATTAAAAGAACAAGTCGCTGAACTAACTCTTGCGGCGAACTCTCTTTTGTCAAAATCTCCCAACCCACCTCGCTAAAAATCTAAATCTCGACCATCGAAAACCCCTGAGCGCGTATGTTGGTACCACAAGAGATATGGGGATAAAGCCTCAAAATGCATCCCCTCGTGTTCAAAAACCGTCAAAATCAAGGGTCAATCAGTTACGGCGACTACTGTTCCCGGCCTACCAAACCCGAGTCGCCTATTCTATGTTACAGACAAATCGAGTGGTCTGCGTTTTCTAGTCCATACTGGCGCTGAAATCAGCGTCATACCTCCAACATCCAGCACCTCCAAACCGTCGTCCTACACTCTTCAAGCGGCAAATGGCACTCGTATTAACACTTACGGCCAACGCCTGCTAACCCTCAACTTAGGACTAACACGCAGTTTTCCCTGGGTGTTTCTCATCGCGGAGGTTAATTGCCCTATAATCGGCATCGACTTTCTGTCTTACTTCGGTCTAACTGTCGAAGTAAAACAGCGGAGATTAGTAGATACAACAACCTCTTTACAGGTGTCAGGTATCACTACTAAAGCCATTTCCTCCGGCATCAAAGCTGACACACTCCGTAAAACATCACATTGTCACTAGCGGACCACCAGTCTCCTTCAGACCTAGGCGATTTCACCCGTCCAAACTCAAGATTGCAAGAGCCGAATTTGAGCACATGTTAGAGCTTGGGATCATCCGTCCCTCTTCTAGCTCCTGGTCGTCACCACTTCATATGGTTCCCAAGATGACCTCAGATGACTGGAGACCATGTGGCGACTATCGTGCTCTCAACAATCGAACGGTCCCAGACCGGTATCCAGTACCACACATTCACGATTTTTCTTTGAATCTTTGTGCCATAACGATCCTTACTAAGCTTGATCTCGTCCGTGCTTATTATCACATCCCCGTAGCCGAGGAAGACACCCAAAACGGCAGTAACAACTCCTTTCGGCTTATACGAATTCACTCGGATGCCCTTTGGCCTGAGAAACGCTGCACAAACCTTCCAACGTTTCATCGACGAAGTCTTGCGAGGCTTGCCGCTTGCCTACGCATACATCGACGACGTCTTGATTGCCAGCAACTCTCTAGAGGAGCATGTCGAGCACATCCGTCTCGTTTTAGAGCGTTTCGTTAACTACGGGAAAAATATCAACCCAAGTAAATGCATTTTTGGCACAGATTCACTGGACTTCCTCGGTCATCGCCTTACTCGGTCTGGTATCACACCTCTTCCTGAAAAATGCCAGGCGATTTCCGACTTTCCTGTCCCAACAACGGTAACTCAGTTGCGCCGCTTTATCGGCATGATCAACTTTTACCGTCGCCTTATTCCAAACTGCGCAAGGATCATTGCACCGCTGACCGATTCGCTCGACTCCAAATCAAAATCACTACAGCTTTCGTCAGAGGCACTTGAAGCTTTTGCCGCATCCAAAAAAGCTCTTTGCAGTGCCACAGAACTCTCATTCATTGATCTGGACTCGACCTTTCCTTTGTCATTGACGACCGATGCCTTCAATTCGGCTGTGGGAGCTGTTTTACAACAATACCACAAGAACACAGTCCGTCCACTGGAATTTTTTCTCGCAAAAGCTTAATCCGGCACAAACCCGCTACAGAACATTCGGCCGTGAATTACTTGCGATATATTTGGCCATACGGCATTTCCGTCATTTACTGGAAGGTCGTGACTTCATTATCTTTACGGATCACAAACCATTAACTTTTGCTCTGCAGTCTAAACTTGATCGTCATTCGCCACGCGAGATTCGACACTTAGATTACATCTCTCATTTATCTACCGATATTCGTTACATCGAATGAGATGCTAACTTGGTTGCCGATGCATTATCAAGACCTGACATTTCTGACATTTCTGCTAAAGGCTTTTTAGAACATTACAACTGTGAATCACTTTGAATCAATTTGAAGTCCAATTTAGATTTAAACACCGCCAGGCAACGAGAGTCCACCACATGTTGGGGTAGGGAATTTCAAAGAAATATAGCATGTAATCGATTGGAATATGTTTGGGACCGATCGTGTATTCAAAATGCAAAGGAATTTGTGTGCAATCGGTTAGAGTAGTTTTTGGGTAACGTTTCACATCTGACGCAGAAGCTTCGTCAGACCAAGGGTGATAGTCAGGACAGGGAACATGATTAAGTAGCAGTCAACCCACCACCACTTATTTGACCTTACCGCTAAACAGCCTATAGTACGACTACAGTGTGTCACGTCTCGTGGGAATGACTAGGATCAGTGGCCGATTTTCCACACATTGTGTATCCACGTCAATCTGATACAAGTGAACACGGTCAAGGTCAGTTGACACAGCGGCCCACATACGTAAAAGTACATAACTAACGGGGCTAAGGTTAAGCTGTTTGAAGAAAAACAAAAATCTAATTAACTAGTAGGTATAAGGTGAATAAAAATTATTTACTTTCGCATCAGTGCTGAGCGCCAGATTGTGGAGATTTCTGCCCCATCCACCTTATTTACCGCCAGTCGACCTGCCTTGGCAATTTCGACCGCCTCCGCATGTAGGCGTTCGCTATACGGTTTAATACCGCGTCTCAATATTGCCACATTGTCTAGATCAACATTGTGACCCGTATCTAAAACGTGTTCCGCCAAGGCGGAATCACGAATAAGGGATTGATATTCCCTCGCATCCCGGGGCTGTCTCCGGACACGCTTTCGGTGTTCTTCGATTATAGTGTGAATTTCCCTGGAAGTCTGCCATATGTAAACACCCGAACAGTCCTTACAGTTGATTCTGTAAATGCTGTTTGCAACGCTAGCTAAAGGCGTCTTATCCTTGAGGTGCATCAGAACCGAACGGATAGTTTTCCCTTTCTTATAAGTCACGCGTATGGCCGCCTGGTTCAAGATTATACGTATCGCTTCAGAAGTGCAATTTACATAAGGTATACAGACTGTATCTCGCCAATTTTTCTCCGATTTTTCGGATGGGTATTTTACCTTCATCAATTGGCGTTTTACAAAACTTTTTGGATAACCGTGGTCTATGAGCCTTTGGCTCGCTTCACGGTGCGCCTGTTTTCGCTCCCTTTCGTCGCTGCACAAGTGTTCTATCTTGTGGAAAATGGAACAAGCTATGGAACTGAAGACCTGTCTTGGATGAGTGGAAGTGTATCGTAGTACAGCATCTGTATCGATAGGTTTCCGATAGACAGAAGTTTTTATTTTCCCGTCTACGTTTTGTGCTAAACAGTCTAAAAATGGAAGAGTGCCTGTGCAGGATTCCACTTCCTTTGTGACAGTAATACATGGGTCTATTTCATTTAAATATTTGAAGAAGGCCTGTACCTGATCTCGCTTGATGATAACAAATGTGTCATCAACATAGCGCCACCATAATTTTGGCTTGAACCCTTCATTGTTAAGGGCTTTGTTCTCGAAATGCTCCATATACATGTTCGCAAGTACTGGAGATATCGGTGAACCCATTGCCAACCCTTCTTTGTGTCTATATAATTGCTCATTAAATACGAAGTGGTTCATGCTTAGGCAGATCGATACACCGTTGATAATTTGCTGGACGCTCAAGTTTGTGCGATCTGACAAACTGGCATCAGATTCCAAGGCCCGTCTAGCTAGTTAGATTAGTCCCCATATATAAAAAGCTAAATTTCAATTTACAAATGAGGATTTATCCTCGAAATCGCGAATAAATGGGTTTAGCACAAAGTCAGAATGGCGTTCGAATGTCAGGTCACGGATACGCACACCTGATGAGCGGCAATAACCGCGAAACCGGTCGTGCTTCCGTCCTGCTTTTCGAACGTCATATACTACTTATTAATAAAAATATAGATTGTTATTAGATTGTTTTCTTTTCACCATACAATTGTTTGACCTTGAGCGCATTGGTATGTACTTTTGCACATGCGGGCAACAGTGTCAACTGACGTGACCGTGTTCACTTCTATTAGATTGATGTGCATACACCGTAGTAGGCAAACAAACTGATGATCCTGATCATGCTTGTGACGCGATACCTGCTAGACTTACTATAGGCTGTTAAGCGGTAAGGTAATTCAAAGTGGTAATGGTCTAAAAAGCAAATACTTCACAATAACCATAAATTAAATGTAGGGAATTAAATTGAAATGTAGGGAATGCATAAAA